>PVLD010014328.1:27735-52887 GCA_004027595.1 Dinomys branickii | reverse complement strand
ACCCTCCCAGGGTTCCCTGCAGGTATAGGGATGGATCTCCTCCCCCACTCGGTGATCTGGTCGCGAGCGCCGATATCTCACCAGTTATTGGAGTCCCTGCAGGGATGAAGGTTCCAAGGTGCCAGTCTATCCTTTGGGGCTTTCTGCGCGGCTCGCCCGACACGCGCGAAACGTGGGACCGCCGGGCGTCTCTGCCGCCAATTAGCCGATCTCTGTCGGGAGTCGCCGGGGGGCTGCGCCGGCTCGGGAGGCGGGAGGGATCGAGGCGTCCGTGCTCTCAGGGCGCTAGGACCCAGCAAATCTTTCTCTCCGCTTCCGGCGGCGTTTGTGGCCCTCCATGCGGCTCGCCCGACACGCCCAAAACGTGGGATTGCCGGGCGTCTCCGCCGCTAGCAAGCCGATCTCTGTCGGGAGTCGCCGGGGGGCTGCACCGGCTCGGGAGGCAGGAGGGACTGAGGCGGCCGCGCTCCCACTATGCTTGGACCGAGCCCAGCTTCTTCCCCGCGGGGATCGTCCCTGGCTCCCAGCGTCTGGGGCTTTCCCACGTCTCGCCCCGGCAGCCTGGTCCACCCTACCACATCTCCCCAGGCATCTCAGAGAAATACACCCAGTTTAAACTTCCCAGCCGAGGTCCCGGCATTCACGCTCGCCAAGTCTATCTCGAGCTGGTGGTGTTTATTAAGGAGGTTCGCTCCCTTGCTGCTCACCTGGTCGCCATCTTCCCTGGATCTCTGTTATCTTATTATTGACAATTAATATACCATGTGTGTTGTTTTCAGCAATGGTGAATATTTATAATGAATAAAGGACCCAGCTTTGTGTGGGCATGTGCATACGCTGCACTTGGGGAAACTCTTGGGAATAGCTTTGCCGTGTCAGCAGTAAGCCAGTGTTTGCCTTTATATATTTAACTTCACTAAGAAACTGCTCCTCATTAGTTCATAATATTTACATTCCTTGAGTGAAGTTGCTACAAGTATATAATACACTACAATTTCTTTTTATCCCTTCCCTTCCTCTACCTCTCTATTTCCTCTTCTCTTGATCCCTTTCTTTTTAAGAAATATCTACCTCTCCACTTCCAATTATCTTTTATTTCAATCTATCCACAAGGAATTTAAACATTATGTTCTACAAACATTTACTAAAAGGAAAAGAAATGATTTCCTTTATCAAACAGAAAAAAATCCATCAATTAAAAGTACAAGAAAAATTCAGGTGTGATTGTGCCCGCTATAATCCCAAAACTTGGGAGGCTGAGATAGGAGGATGTTGTGAGTTCGAAGTTAGCCTAAACTACATAATCTCAAAAAATCAAATCAAATGAAGAAACAAACAAAAAAGTACTAGATTAAAGAGAAAAGAACCCTACTCTTCAATTTTCCAAAATGGCTGCAAAATTTTGAATTCACACCCTGAATATTTAAGATATCCACTTGTTTCATATTCTTGCTAATTGCATATTGTAGGTTTATTTTTCACTTCAGCTATTCTTTTCTGTACAGAAAAATGTAATTATTGTTTCACATGAAGAAGTTCCTCATTAGATACATTACATTGAATGTTTTCTGACAATCTCAGTTTCCTCACAGTAGCTATTGGATAGTAAATGGTGTTTTTTATTTTGTTTTTGTATGTCTTGTCTAAACATTTCTGAATAATCACACATTTTTTCCTATGCTGTATTATACAAATGTTAGTTTTAGCTCTTGCATTTAGTATTATGATCCATTTTAAGTTAGTTTATGACGATGAAGTTTTACTGTGATTATTGATGTCCTGACATCCCAGCATCACACCATATATTGAAAATATCCTTCTCTTGAGCCATCTTTGCACCTTTTCTGAGAATTAGTTGACCATACAAGTGAAGGCTACTTTGAAACTCCTTGCTTTTTCAGATTTTTATTAGTATCACACTGTTTTGATTGTTGTAGACTTACTGGAATTCTTTAAGTCAAATGCTGTAATTAATCTTGCTTTTGTTTTCCATAATTGTTTACCTAGTCTATGTAATTTGAATTTGTATATCATTTTCAGAATTATCTTTTTGATTTTCACAAAATACCACCTGGATATGATAAGTTTTTGTAGCAAATCTATGCACTAATTTGTGTAGGATGGATACCTGAACAGCATTAAATCTTCTGCAACATGACTATGCTGTATTGTTTGATTTATTTTTGGGGGGTCTGTCATCACTACATTATTGTTTTTGGTGCATAGAATATATATTTATAATATTATATGTAATATTTGTTGCCATTATGCACTTTTAAAATTTGAAGTTTCTTTTTTTTTCTTTTTGTAAAATAAAAAGGACAATTGACTATTTCTTCTTAACTGTGACTCCCCCAGCCTAGTTAAGCTAATTAGTTACTTCTGGCATTTTATCTTTCCTCTTTGTGCATTGTATAAGATGGTTAAACAAAGATGTCCTCTCCAAACAGAAACATTCACTTCGCTATCTTTCATGCTTTTAAAAATCTTTTCTTATATAAGTTTGGAACCTCTATTATACAGTAAAAGAAGTGGGTGTATTCCTAGGTACATATGAACAACTAATGCTGAAGCAAGATAAAAATCATAAAAAATTCAACATCTCTCAATTAAATTGAAGATGTAATAAGAAATAAGCTGTAAACTAAAAAAGCCCAAGTCCTGATGGATTTGCTGTTGAATTAGAAAAAAATCTTTGGAGAGAATATATTGCCAGTGCTCCTCAAACTCTTTAATAACACTGAAAGGGTAAGAGCACTCCTATGGCATTTCTGGAAATTACCTTTATCCTGGTCCCAATTCCAGCCAAAGACACAACCAAAAAAGAAAAATACAGACCGTGGTCTTTAATATACATCGAGGGAAAAATCCTCAGCAAGATACTGAAAAACAGCATGCAGCTAATCATACAAAAAGATTATTCACTCAGGGATAAATGGATGGTTCAGCATACACAAATCACTAAATGTAATGTATCATATAAAAATCACAGTATCATGTCAACTGGTGAAGGAAAATTCTTTGACAAAATCCAACATCCATCCATGATTTAAAAAAAAAAAAACTGAAGAAAATAGATATAGAAGAACCCTAACTCAATCTGATAAAAGCCATGTATGAAAAACAAATGGCCAACATCACATTAAATGGGAGAAAAACTGAAAACTTTTTCTCTAAATCAGGAAAAAGACAAGGATATCCATTATCACCACTTCTGTTCAAAATAATGCTTGAAAAGTTAGCCAGAGGATGGGGCTGGGGATATAGCTCTGTGGAATAAGCGCCTGCCTAGCAAGCGCAGGTCCTGAGTTTGATCCCCAGTACCACCACCAAAAAAAAGAAAAAAAGAAAAAAAAGTTAGCCAGAGGAATTATACAAGAAAAAAAAATAAAAGGAATTTATTTAAGAAGAAGCAGTCAAATTATCAAGTCAGGTCAAATAGGATGATCCTCTACACAACAGAAGGCATGGAAAAGTATACCAAAATGCTCCTAGAATAATAAACCAAGGTACTATTACTACTTTGGCAAGATGCACAATCAACACAAAAAATCAGTTGTGTTCTTGTACATCAATAATAAACTCACTAAGAAAGAAATTAGAGAAATAATTCCATTCATAATACCACACAGACAAAATAGTACTTAGGTATTAATCTAACCAAGGAAGTGAAAGGACTCTACAATAAAAACTACAGTCCTCTGTAAAAGACATATGAGAAGACATCAGAAATTTGGAAGAAATCCTCTGTTCTTGGAAAGCCAGAAGCAATATTGTCAAAATGTCTATTTTTCAAAAACTAACATATAGGCTTAATGTAGTACCAATCAAAATGCTAAGAGCATTCCTCTAGAGAACTAGATTCTAAAATTCATAATTTTAAAACAATTCTAAAATCAAAGGGAACAACAAGAGTCCCAGAAAAGAGCACCAAAATAATCCTGGATAACAAGAACAAAGCCAGAGGCATCACAGTCCAGGACTTCAGGTTGTGCTACAAGCTGTAATGATATAAAACTGCATGGAATTGGGAAGAAAACAGATATGCTGGTCAGTGGGACAGAACAGAGGATGAAGAAATAAGTCCTGGTACACCAAGCTATCTTATCTTTGACAAGCAGGGCTCAAACATAAGCCAAAGAAAAGATAACCCCTTTTCAAGTAGTGCTGGGAAGATTGGGTATCAACCGGCAGAAGATTTAGACTAGACCAATATACTTCATGGTGTACTAAAGTAAAATCCAAATGGATAAAAGATCTATGTTAAAGGAGAAACAGTCTGGTGGAAGATAAAATTGGTAAAACTGTTAAAGACAAGGGCGTAGGCAAAGATTTTCTGAACACAAGCTTACTAGTGTGAGAAATAATAGCAAGTATCAGCAGATGGCATAATACAAAACCAAAGCAAAACAAAAATCACTTCACAGCAAACAACCAACAAACACAGAGCCACTGTATGAATGGAGAATATTGTTTGTCATCTATTCCTCATGCAAAGGACTAATAGCTAGACTATATAAATAATTGCCAAAACATTTTCCCCCAAATAAAAGACCCATTCAGAAATGGGCAGCTGAAATGAATAGACACTTCTTAGAAGAAGTTCAAATGGCCAATAACTGTATGAAAAAGATATTCGACACAGATGGCAATTATGAAATGTAAAGAAACGAGTAAGATTCCATCTTCTATCAGGAGAACGGCCACTCTCAATAAATCAAAGGGTAAGTACTGCCAAGGATGCAGCGAGCAAGCAGCCTCTGCACAGTCGGTGGGGTGTGATCTGATACATCCATTGTGGAAATGCGTGCGCAGATTCCTCAAAAAAGTAAAACTAGGAGTTCCATTTGATCCAGACATTCTCCTTCTAGGTATCTTCCCAGAAATGTTAAGACATCATATTACAGTGATATATGCATGTTTATACCAGCACAATTCATAATAGCTAAATCTTGGCATAGGCCTAGATATCCCTCAATAGATAAATAGATAAAGAAAATGTATTTATATGCAAAGGAGTACTACTCTGCACTGAAGAAGGAAAGTGTGATTCATCTGTAGGAAAATGAATATACTTGGAGACTATAAGGCAAACAAATAAATCACACTGATAAGTTTAAATGTCATATAGTTTTTCTTATATGAAAAACAAAATATAAATAAAAAGAAAAATAAAAGAAATAGGAAGTAGGGAGGGGAAGGGATGGAAAAGAATGAGGGCGTGTTATGCGCATGTGTCAGCTCGTCTTGGGTAAAGTGATCTTTAGGTATTACAAACACAGAGTGAGGCAAATTGGGAAAAAAGAGAAGGGTATGCAGAGAACACAGTATAACACTGAGTTTCTATTGGGAACAACACATGAACAACAGTTGGAGGAAGGAAAATATAGTCCTGGACACATGCCTATGGTCCCGGCTTCCCTGGAGGACACATGCTGAGGCTGTGAGGGTGACAGACCTGACACCTTTGCGTGGTGGAGGTGTGACTGCTCAGCGACTGTCAGGCTCGGCACACTCCACAGGGGTGAGGGGGCAGGATGCAGGTAAAATCCTGGCAAATCCAATCAACAGGCGCCGGCAACCGCAGCTAAGAGGATGCCATTGCCTTTGGAGGGATACATGGCACTCAGCTCAGAAAAATTCACAGTTAAGTAAAAATAGGCTTAAGGAAAGCAAAACTATATTTATATATTTTTCACCATAAATCTTAACTTTTACACTGAATACACTGATGGAGTTTAAGAAATTTTGGTGATCAAGGGTAGCACATCTTTTCAAATTCCACTTAAAATTAGAGTTAATAACTTTAAAACTTGGGAATCTTGTGCATTTTAGAACACTTTAATAGAATTTTATGCTTATACTTTAATTTCCTAGATTTTTTTAATGTGCTTTTGAGTACTTGGGAGGTTTTATTTATTAAGTCAGGATATTGAAGCACTGTGTAAATCACAGAATAAAATACCTTCTATTTTCAAAGGCATTTTAAAATCCTTGAAATAGGGGTGGGCTTTCAAGTGGGACAAAATGGAATGAATATTCAAGGGCTCTTTACAGTGATGGAAAAAAAAGAAACTACCACATTTAGGGTGAGGTGGGAGTGAAAGATTTTGTCCCACCATGACCACCACACAGCTTTAGTTATTTAAAGTTTTCTCCTGTCTAGCAGTGTTTGTTTCCTCTTTAAAAAGATTAATATTGAGATCTAGCAGAAGACAGAAATTAAGTGTAGAATATAACTCTGCCATCTGTAAATGATGGCTTGTTGGTTTCTAAACAGGGAGGAGCTCAAGAGTGGGCTTGTGTCTGTGATGAAGACGCAGCCACAAAAGTTGACGAGGACCATGGGAATGCACCAGTGAGAAGATGCTTCGGACAATGAAACGACTAATTCAAGGACATGATGCCAACTACAGGAAGTTTCAGAAAATCATTATTAAGAAGAGAGAACTGTGAAATTTTGGAATTCCATGAGGCAACAGATTTCTCTTGGAGATTAACAACCACAAAGCAATGCCTTGTATTCATCAATCCTCTGAATTAGATAATTTAGATACACTACCTGAGAAGAAAGTACCAGCGCAGGGTGAGTAGCATAACTCGGTGACACAGCATCTGCGTTTTGTGTGGAAGACCTTGTGTAAGGAATTATTTGATCCTCTGCATTGAAAAAATAAATAAGTAAATGAACTTAATTTAATCTTACAAATACCTCCGCACAGGAAGAAGATGCATCCCGGCAAGAAGTTCTGAGATAGAAGCAAGCAGTAGAGAAAAGAGAGAAGCAGGGCAATAAAAGAAGAAATGGAAAAAGCTAGCACAACAGTCAGTGAAGACAGGCAGAATGGACAGGAGACTTTCAGGAAAATGTTCTTCAATGTCATAATGCCCGTAGGAGAAAGCTGAGCTCCAGAGCCTAGTAAAGTTCTGTTGATTGAGGAGCATTTTCAGAAGACAAACACCTTGCTGATTTTAATGTATTCATCAGAACATCTTGGATACCAGAGTTTCCCCAGAGTACCTTGAAGTCCTAGTGATTTAGAGTAAAATGAACAAAAAATATTTAAGAGGCAATATTTTCTTTCATATGCTCCAATTATAACACAGCAGTTTATTATCGAGCTCTCTCTACAAATGGAATATACTAATTCCCTTGATTTTCTAGCAAAATGAACAGGTATTTATGGTGACAGTGAGCCCTGATGTGCACTGTACTTTCGTTCAATTCAGAAAGTACACAATCTGTGATTTTAATATTCTCCTGTTTCCATAATTTCCCAAACTATATCATATAAATTGTCAGGCTTTAACTTCCTCATTTTTTTTTTGTCAAAAGTTAGTGTTTTCAAACATTTCCTTCAACTTAAATTATGTTTATATTTTGTATGCTATGAAAGAATATGTTGATTTTGTTTTTCAGTAAGTCACTTTAAATGTAGTAATTTTATTTATTATAGTTCATTTTTTCCTTTTGCTTGATGTTACACTCATAATTAAAGTTTATATTTCATATATAAATATTAAAATGAGAAATTGCACACAATATTTATAATGGTTTAACACACAGATAGGAATATATAAGGTAATGTAACAGAATAAAGTCCAGGAAATATGCAAGTACATATCATATATAGCACATAGTGTAGTTGGCACTCAGTCTATGGGAGTAGTCCATAAATACTTAGAAGACATTTTGACCACAACTCAGGAAAAAAAGTTATAGTCCTACCTAAAAAAACCTTTTATTCTAAGCATACAATCAATTACTTTGAGGACAACACTGCATTTTTTTCTATGAAGTCCAAAATGGTTTTGAGGTATTAGCCCTTTTTGTTTTAATTTGATGAATTTTTTTTTATTTTAAAGATAAAAGAATATAAACCCAAACAACACACAAACAATAAGGGAATACAAAACTATAGAGAAGATAGTAGGGAATTGACAATGGATGCTGAATTTGCTAAAGTTTTTTAAAGAATATTTTCTCTAAGTTCTTGAAGGATATTGACATATGAGGTTTCCTTTCTTCTTCCAGTTAAGCAGTTATTAAAAATAAAAACACTAAATAAATGTATAACAACTGAGTTTCAAAAAAATTATGCAAAGCTAATAAATCTGAAGGAGAGATTGGCCGTTATGGAGGTATGCAGTGTGTCACATGTCTCTGTAATGAAGAGTAAGAATACAGGAACAAGAAGGGGCGTAGAGTATTCTAACAATATCATCAACAAACTTGTCCTTGCATCTTATTTTGAGACACTCTCCCAAGCAATAAAATGATATGCATCATGTAACAAAGTCATCAAACTATTAGCAGGATAGACAGCCTTCTTTGTCATAATAGGTATCAATACATTTTCAAATTTTAATTTTATTGAAATTATATGGATAGATAGATTCTTGACCATAGACATTAAATTGAAAATACCCATGCCAGAACATCTGAAAAAAATTATAAATATTTTAAAACTAAGCAACATGCTGATTAAGAAATCAAATAAGATATCACAAAGACTATCGAGGATTATGTTTAACTGAGAATAAAAACATCAATATTTTAGTGTGAAACATTGATAAGACAATATTAAATCATTTTATTAGATAGTAAAGTCTTAAGTGACCTAAACATTTGTCTGAAGAAACTAAATAACAACAAAAACAGACATTAAGACACTAAAGTAAACCTAAAGCTAGTAAAATAAGGTTAATAAAGTAAATGAAACAACCAAAATTAAAAGCAGAAATACAATAAAGAAAACAAATGAAACTGAACATTTGTATTTGGAAGATGTAAAGAATATATATTAATGAAAACGACACAAACTACTGCCCAAAGAAATAAAGGGACATCACAAAACTTCCCACAACTATTGACCATGTAACACAATGTTAGGAAAAACTCTATGCCGACATCTACTATAATTTACATGAAATTGACAAATTCCTTTAAAGATAACAACTGTAAAGCTCATTCAAATAAAGTAACTTGAAAACTCATACATCAGAGAAATTTAATTCACAATTGTTTCTCATAATAGTTTACCAGTAGTACATACTTTATAATGAATGTTAATTGTCAACATGATTTATAATCATTCAGTTACAAAAGGAGATACTGTATAGCAATGCAAGTAATACATTTTAATTCTGTCAATAAAGAACTACCTAATTATTCAAGCATGTTTTGTCTATGTCAAGTATCTTTATCCTAATTTGGAGTGGCTGAGAGTTAATAGTAGTGTATGTATTCATTTGATGTGCTTTAGATTACACTTATTTTAATTATTTACAGGGCTATGTTTTCTTTTGTATACCATTACATTATGATGCCAGAACGCTCCATAATGATCTTCCCATTATTCTTCTTTACAGAGTCTTCTTTTGCATCTCATTTAATGTACTACTGGGTAAAATACTGCATCTTGGTGAAAACTACCCTACCTAACTTATAGCTCATCAATTCCTTCACTTTTACTTCACTTTTACTCCACAGTTTTTTTAAAGTTACAAAAATGATTTAACAGGGAAGCTTTCAGAGGATTGATCAAGAATACAAAATATGTCAAATACGTGAGAACTTGCTCAGTGTATGAATGCATTTTTATAGGCATATTAAATAATGTAATTCAATGACAATAGTGGAAATGCAATTTAAAATTTTGCCAAGTAGTGGTTTTTGAAGAGAAATAAACCTACCTTCGATTTGGATTGATAAATGCTTAACTCCTCAATTTCCTCCACTAGTTTTGTCTGTATGTAATTTGGTTTCACTGCTTTGTGATTGTAATTTGCATTTAAATAGATTCCTCTTCAAATGATGTGCAATGTACAATACAAATAGGTAAGTGGGAAGCCATTTGTAGAAGCCATTTTTATTGACCTGATAGCCCCAAGTGTTCTAATGCTCTCTTTGACATTTCAAAAATTGCACAATGAATTTTATCACACCCATAACTCATGATGATATTACAATTGGAATGATTTTTCAAGGTGTGGCTTAAACCTGACTCCTCTGTTCATTCTCTGCCTCATTCTAATGTAGATTCAGGAAACTGAATGTCCTAGCTATTTGCCTCACCTTGATTCCGGGCAGAGGGCTGTGCAATTCAAGGTAACTCAGATGACATTATGTACTTTTATTGATTTCTTACACTGGGCTGGTAATATCTACTTCACTTCTAATGTTGGTAAGCACAGCTTTTCACACTGAAAATTATAGAGATTTAAAAACCATACTCATTTTCTTTATAATACTGTAGCAATTGAACACAGGTAACAATAAAATCTTATCTAAAGCCTCAATACACTTTATATATATTTGAGATATATATCTCATTTGTACCTCATTTAATTTCTCTGACACAAAGCTTGGGAAGTACTCTTACAAGATAGATAATATGACAATTCCTAGTATACTCTTAGTTTTGAGAAGGCCACTTCCGCTTTCTAGTCCCATTTTATTTTTCACTTCTGTAGTATCAGTTTGTTCAACACATTTTTAGTATTCCTCAATTTCTAATTTTTAGCAACTTAATTTTTGCCTCCCTTAATAAAGTGAGAGCCACATGAATATAATGAGTATATTTAGTGCAGTAATAGAAGTTATTCATGTAGTAACCACCTTTCCTTAGAAGCCCTGTGTTTGAATGGAAAATAGTTTCTTTCCTCCGAGGTAGGCAATAGAATCCTGACCTAATCTAATCAGCAAAAACCCAACCTTGCCATCGGAGCAGTTAGTTCCATGGGACACACTTTTCCTAAATTAATTCAACTGATTGGAGTCCAAGAAATAATTCACACATACAGTGCTCTTTTTTTTCTAGAATTAAGTTTGAAAGAATGACAGGCAATCATGATAGGACCCACAGGAGAGAGATTACTTGATTAAAAAAAAATAAAGGAAACAAAAAAGCCCTAAAAAGAGAAAGTGACAGAACTCAAAAGGATGCTCAGAAATGCGTACAGTTGCAAGAGAATGATAATTTGCTTGACCTAAACGCCACCAGTATTGTGTACATTTTCTACAAGGAATAAAATGTGCGCAGTGATATGCTGACATTTAACAACCAAGCATCCACATACATGCCTTCATTTGATACTTTTGCTATGTCATGTTCAGGTAGAGCTGGGAATGGCTTCACAGAAGCTGTCATAAGCCTGTATGTCAACTATGACATACCACCAACTTTATTTATTTATTTATTTATTTATTTATTTTTGGCGGTGCTGGGGATCGAACTCAGGACCCTGCGCTTGCTAGGCAGGCGCTTATTCCACTGAGCTATATCCCCAGCCCCCCACCAACTTTAAATAGTAGATATGTCATGAACTACTTTCTTAATTGTAATATGCAAAAGGAAATACTGAAAAACTATTTTACATAAAACTTTTATGGGCTTTTGTGAAATGTGCTTCATTTTTTGCGTATTACTTCTTAAATAGTAGAGAAAAAGGAGAGATTTGTTTAAACAGTGAACCATGGAAAAGTGTGGAACGTGGATTCAAAGAAGAAGCAGAGGAAAGACGTGATTAATGTAAACGTAGCTTAAGTTTCTTGAATCTTTGCTCCCACAGGCTTCTTCCTAGAACAGGAGCACAGTCGTGGATGTAAGGCTATATAATCATATGTTTTTGTAAAATTCTCAACAATAAAGCATTTTAACTGGGGTGATGTAAGGGTACTGTGTTTCACAGGTACAGTTTTCTTGCACCCTGTGTAGAGTAGAATTAATGGTTATATAGGTGCTTGTTGAAACCAGGGGAAAGCTACCATATTCCACATAATGTGTGTAAATTAAAAGAAAAATGGATAAAATTAAAATATCTGGACAGCTTGTCTATTACTTGCACAAAACACTTGACATACACAATTTGAAAGGGAAAGTGGGACGGATGGAGCATCGTGGAAGGAGGTCGTGGTGAGGCATTGAATGACCCCAGGGAGGCAGAGTGCAGGGCGACCACTAACCAGAGACACACCTTCCCCAGTCACACTCCCACCGACCCACCTGCACTGGGACCTACAGGCCAGCAGCGCACTCATCGGTGAACATCCGTGGACCAATCCAGTGGTGAGCGTGCTGCCCTTCTGATCCAGACACCTCTCCAGGTGTCTGTTAATCCAAGCAAGGTGACAGCTGAGAAGGACAGGCACAAACATCACTGAAAATAGTACCACAAATGAGACCAGGGGAAGAAAATTACACGGGGGGAAGCTGAATTCTCTAGTGCTGAATTCTCCAGTGTCTAGAGACACTGGAGGTAAAGGTTTCATGACAAGGATTTGAAAAGACAATCTTGTAAGGATCCAAGTGCAATATTATATTTGGTCAAGAAGTTAAAATAACTATTTCAAAATAGTTATAGATAAAGACACCAGATGGCTATCAGACAAAAAAAAAAATAACAAAAGCATTGTGGAAAAAAGCTGCCAACACTTGCAAGTTGATTAGGCGAAATGTATAAACAAACTAGCTCCAGTATGTGCCCAAGTTTTAATCCTTGTCTTTTTTACTTTACACACACACACACACACATGCACACCTACAATTTAGTCTATATAATAACAATATATGTGACATATTTTTAGTATGAAAACGAGGTGCTCCCAGTTCTTAGCATATGTGATGTGATTACTTTGTCTCTGAATAATTGCAACATTGGTAAAATGTTCATGTTTAAGATGTTAAACATTTAGGAATGGACACTGTGGGTACCAATCTCATATTTGGGTGTTGTCTACGCTGTTACCTTATATTTTTGCCAAATTTCACTCTAACATAGTACATTCACTTGCTGAAAGAAAGGAAAGGTGCCACTGGTGTTCACTGAAGCCGTGACAAAGTTATGATGATGCAAGGAATGTGTGGACATTAGAAGAGAAATATACAAAATTAAAATGAGGAAAGAGTTGATGTGATGTAAGAGGCTAAATTACAATTGATGTATGTTGAAGAGTAGTAGAAGCTGTGGAAGACATACTTTTTTTTTTTTTTATTTCCAAGACAAAACAACAAAAACAATGATACAAAATTTCACAATAAGGTAATAGGAGAGTAACAATGGTTAATCACTGCATATTATTATCTACAAACTGGGTGCTCATATTACAAGATACAGGAATGAAAATCTGATTGAACAATATAAGTACAAAAGTATTTTTTCAATGAACTAATGTAAATTAATAGTGCATCTATCATAACTGTCTTGTGTATATGTATATATAAATGTATTTCTTCATTTTTGCCTTCTTTATTTTCTCCTTTCCCCCATCCCAGCTTCTTCCCCGTTTTGAAAAGTTTCTTTCCATTTCAAATTATCTCTGATATATTTTGAATCATATTTACTCTTTCAGCTTCTTACACTAGGGGTACAATATTTTATTTATACGTGCAAGCTTGATTTTTTTAACTTATAAATATTGTCTCAAGTTGCAACCATTTACCTATAAAAGTATCAGGTTTATCCTTCTTTATAGCTGAGTAGTACTCCATTGTATAAAAATACATCATTTTTATTCACTCCTCAGTTGATGGGCATTTGTGTTGTTTCCAAGATTTAGCTATTACAAAATGTAATGCACATAGTGCACATATATCATTGTGGTATGGTGTTTTTAATTATTCTGGGAAAATACCCAGAAGGGGAATAGGTGTATGAAGTAGGACCTCTAATCCCAGTTTTCTGAGGAATCTCCATACTGATTTCCACAGTGGCTACACCAGTGTACACTCCCACCAGCATTTGTTACTGGTTGATTTCTTGATGATAGCCATTCTTCCTGGGGTGAGTGTTGTTTTAATTTGTATCTCTCAAATGACCAATGATGTTGAACATTTTTTTCCTATATTTGTTTACCATTTGCATTTCTTCATGTGAGAAGTGTTTATTTATCTCAGATACTCTTTCTTGGATTGGGCTTTTTATTTTGGGAGATCTGGGTTTTTTCAATTCTTTATATGTTGTAGATAAAATCTGTTGATCGAGTGACAATAGGTAGAAAATTTTTCCACTATGTAGGTTGTTTTTTCACTCTATTGGTAATTTCTTTTGCTGTGCTAACCCTTTTTAATAAGATGAGATCCCAGTTGGTGATTTTTGAAATATTTCCCCTGCAGTTTTGGTTTTGTTCAGGATCTCTCTGCCTAGACCTAGGTCTTCAAGATTTCTACCTAATTTCTTTTGTGTGTGTGTGTGTTGTGAATCAAATTCAGGACCTTGCTCTTGCCAGGCAGGCACTTGTGCTGCTGAGCTATATCCCAGCCCCTCTACCTACTTTCTGTTCCGGTAGATTCAGTGTTTCTGTTTTACTATTTAGATCTTTGATCCATTTGACTTTAGTTTCATGCATGGTGACAGACATGGGCCCAGTTCTGCTCTTCAGCATGCAGAAAGCCAGTTTTAACAGCACCATGTATTAAAGCAGCTCTCTTTCTTCCAGTGAACATGTTTCACCCTTTTGTCAAGGATAAGGTGGCTGAGGGTGCTTGTAGTTGTGTCTGCATCTTTTAACCTGTTCCACTCATTCTCAGATCTGTCTTTTTGCCAGTACCATGCAGATTTTATCACAGTAACTTTGTAGTTTTATTTAAGTCAAAGATTGTGATCCCTCATGCTTTGCCTTTGTTGTTCAGAATTGCTTTTGCTATCCTAGGTCTCTTCTGGTTCCAACTGCATTTTAGAAATATTTTCTCTAGTTTTGTGAGGCATATTAATGATATTTTGACTGGCATTGCATTAAATCTGCATAACAAATTTTGACAGTATGGCAGTTGTCACTATGTTGGTTCTTCCTATCAATGAGCAAGAGATATCTTTCCATTTTCTTATGTCCTTATCAATCTCCTTTTTCAGAGTATTGTAATTTTCAATGTATATATTTTCACTTCCTTTTTCAGGTTATTCCTAAGTGTTTCACATATTTGATGTATTGGGAAGGGTATGGCTTCCTCAGTTTCTCTCTTGGTGAGTCTAATGTTTTTTATGCACAAACATTTTCATGGTGATTTGGCCTAGAAACAGTATTCCAACACTTAATTTAGCTGTCAACAAAAAAATTGATGTCTATTTATTAGTACCCATTTCTTCCTTATAATATAAGTGAGAAATATTATTGCTTTTTTTGTTCATTGCAAATTTTTCTACTTGTTATAAAATAGATACATTCTGTCATATTTCCAGAACATGGAATAAAGTGACTGCTATGAAATTGTGAGCATTTTTCTCCATAAAATTGTGACACAAAACAGTTCTACTCAGCCTAATCTTCCATTGGTACAGGGCCAACACATTTGAGGAGGGTTCATTTATTACTATTTCTATTACAGCCACTGTCAGTTTAGGAAACATTAATTTTGTCTAAACACAGAGCTTGTAGATTTTGAATCATCATTTCTGGAAATAACAAAACATACAATATCAGGTCTAATGCCATATTACATATTATCTGAAATCAAAGCATGTTAGCAAGACAATTCTCTTGACTATAAACTCCTTGTGTATGTGTATGGATAATTCAGGTTTTATATGCTAAAGTAAATGTACTGATATTCCTTAAGAGATGCATTTTATAAAACTGAAGGAGAGAGAGAAAGCAAGATGCTAATAATAGCAGAGTTTCATTCTCTAGTGATGCAAATGGAAATCAGATGGATCAGAAACCAGTGTCTACAACCACCAAACAGGGGATGCAGTCACGGCTGTCTAGCCACTCAAACCAGAGCCTTAACTTGAGCTTGAATCATTTTTCTGTAATTGGCTAGAACCAATCATATGAATATTATATTTTAGTCTTAATTATGAAGATTAAACCCAATAGTAACTCCAAAATGTTCAGTGCTTTCCTAATATAATCTTATAGTATACATCAGCGATTACTATTGACTGAAGTGTAGGATTTTCAGAGAATAGTATGTACATTCTGAGACTGGGGCAAGAAGGAGCATGTTTTCTGGAGATTTCTAATAGTCTCCTGTTATAGTCTGATTTTGAAAGGAAGACAATACAGGACACATAATTTATAAGATTATTTATAATAGTCACCCAAAGAGTCATATAAAAAGAGAGTGCAGAAAATCTGTCCATGCATTGAGACCAAAGGAATCCAGCTGAAGGCCTGGACCCCATGGCACTGTACTGCATGAATCCAGCTACATACCGAGAACTCATCACAATGCCCTCTGCAACTGCAACCAGAGGCCTGGGCCCACGACAATGTCACATGCAGGTCTGCTTGATGGCTCTGGGCTGTGAAAGTCCAAAGCTCAGTGGCGGAAGCTAGAAAGTCTGTGCCAGTGGGATGTAGGATCAGTGATAGCAAGCTGAGGGATCTGCACTGGAGTCAAGAAGCAGTGCTCAAGGTAAAACCAGAGCTCCCCAGAAGAGTTCCACAGCCATCTTCAGTGACAAGAGGTCCTAAGTCTTCCAACAGTAAGAACAGATGAGTCCATATCAGGAAAGCCAAAGTGGCAGATATCTCCGGGACACTGAACAGTACCTCTGGAGCCAGGAAGAGATGCTCAAGGCAAGGACCAGAGCTCCCCCAAAGTGAACCATAGCCATTCTCAGAGACAACAAGTTCCAAGCTCCTTCTGTGATGAGAACAGCCAAATTCATCAGGAAAGCCAGTATGACCAGCTCCTCCAGAGAGCGAACAGCAGTCCTAGGAAAACCAACAGCTTCCAACAGCTTCCTAACAGCAGCCAACCCTGTTCCTCTCCAGTCCTGCCTCTTATGCTGCTGGCACAGTACTCAGCTGGACCTTCTACACCCAGAACACGCTGTTGCAGTTCAACTGAGTTTACAAGTTGACACCAGTTGTCACTCCATCACACATCTACTTATTACTGTGGGATCTCAAGAAATTTTTAGGACTTACCATACAGCAGTGAGTACTTCTGCCCAACTTCATTTTTTGATGAAATAATAAGTGTCAGTTTTCTAAGTAATAGATGAAACCTCATGAATTTTGGGAAATTTATACAAATTGCCATTTTGTATCTTCATATAAAATTTCTCTCAGTAGTGTCAAACCAAACCAATAAAAACCTATAATGTATTGTCATTTCCTTCCAGAAAGCACTTAAACACACAAAAAATATCCCACAAGATTGATTTGTCTCTTCAGCTCCAGCATTTTGCCCTGACTTGTCTCTCTTGCCTTAAATCTGTCCATTCTTGTCAGTCCTCACTGAAATACGACAGTGATAACTCGGTCACCTCACGCCTGAAATTTACAGTTTCTCTTCACCTATCTTGACTTTTCTGCAAGTGTAAAATCATCATACAGTGTGTTTTCCTTTAGAGTCTCACACTGTCCCTCCCTTCCTAAGCAGATGCAGCTCCCAACGTGTAAGTCACGTGTTGCCAGTTTTGTAGTCAAGACACTAGGGTTTTCAAAAGAAAACCAGGCAACCATTTATTTCACATCTTTTTGCATGATGTGTTGGTCATCTTATGTGGGAAATAATAGTCACCGTTCGGATTAGGCAGCCCACTGTCATTTCAGATTTCATGGATTTCTTCTTGTTTGACATTCCTTAGTGTCTACTTTTTCCCCCTTAAATTCTAGTAAAACAATATTTAACTATGCGCCGATTATACTGACTGATCTTTCTGAAAGTCATTCACACATTACTAAGGAACATTTAAATGTTCAGTTAAATACTAAAGGAAGGTACCTGATTATGAAATGTCAGGAAAGTTGAACTATAGTAAAGAAGGAATTTGGGGGAACTTAATGTAGGAGAAACATTCAACATTTTCTTATCACTCAAGCCCACAACATAGAAAGTACAGATCTCATCCACAGCAACATGCTATATCTTCTTAGGCTTAATCATCCTTAAAGACCTGAGTCTGAAACATTCCTCCTCCACTGAACTGGGTAACCATGAGAATACCTTATAGATTTCTTCTCCAGATGTTCATTCCCTTCCATACAGCATCAGTCATATGCTCATGATTGTGCTTCAAAAATAATAAATAATAGCCAATGTAAGGATTATGATAATGGAAATGATGACATGATGGTGATGAAGATTATTACGGTACAGTTCTTTGATCACTTCTTTTACTCTCTATCTCTATTTTTTCTACAGTCACTACAATAGTCTAGGTCGTGAGAATCTGCATATTAGCTTTCCTGTAGCTCTTGTTATATTTCATTCAAATTACTAATATGCTAGCTTTTTGTTTTCTTGTGTTTAAAACCATGGAGGCTCTGTAAAACTGTTGGCAGAAGAGGATACCACATACAAAACATTATATCCATCCATCTGTCCACTTACACATACGTAAGTGAATACATGAAATCACAAATATATGAAATACCATCAACTTTTAAATGTGAGTGAAATGTCAATATATTTTCACTATGTTAGAGTATTTAAAAGTTGTTTAGAAATGGTTATTGATCTTCGTGTAATCATCACTAATTTGCCATGGAAATCACAACTCATTAAAAACCCACGTCTGCTTTTCTTTTACCTGGCCTGCACACCATACTTCCCATAGAGACCTTTATAAAAGTGCCGATATTTTGAAATTCTTACAACCTGGTGTTTGGAATATGTTAGAATACCTATTCAAAGTTTTCCCAATATAAGTATACTTTAGAAAATTAGCATTATTACAATATCCTGTCTTTCCTCAAAATATTAACAATATTTACAACCTCAAGAAGCAGTCTTCATTGTCCTGAGTACAGAAAAATACTTCCTCGTATTAGATATACAATCTTCTTCCCTTGGACCAACCGATGTGAGGCATTAGTTCAGCTCTCTAGAGCTCCGGAGTGCAAGTTTAATCCATCTTCCGCAGGACAGGCTTTCACATGTCTGAAGACCCTTGCGCTGCTCTGCTGAACCCTAATCTGTGTGTTTCTGTCGATCACCTACAGCTTTGTCAGCTCCACTTACTGCTTCCTGACCTCCTATGAGGTAATTTGCTGTCACACTTTGGCTTTAGTTTGTCAGTCCTCAGTTGCAAGACATTCTTCCCTTGGACTAATCAGAACTCAAATGCACATAACAAGCGTTAGCAAAGTAGTTCAACAAGAGTTTTAAAAAATTAGTTATCACTTAGTGCTTCAGGTATCAATTGCTATGCTACTGTGTGAAAAAGTAATCATTTCCTGAAGTATGTGACTTGGAAGAGTGGTAATTCTGTGAACGTTTGCATAGGAGGCTTAGCCAATTCTCTTCTCCAGAAACTCTGAAGCCTCCTCTGGGAAAATCAAACAACCAGGATTGTTTGAAAAGCAGAGCTGGGACCATTTGGAGTTGTCTTTATAAACATGCCAGAGTCATGTTAAGATTGGCCTCAATTTAGGGGGCTGTACAATCATCAAATACATATGACCTTCCCCCTTGGTTTGGGCTTCTCAGAACCTGGCAGCTGAGTTTTGAAAGAGGCTGTGCTTAGAGAACACTCAAAAAAAGCCAAAACAACAACAAAAGACAGCAGAGGAAAGTGTCACCTTATCTAGTCTCAGAAAGTGCTTAAGCACATTTCAACAACTTTCTATTAAGTATAAGTGAGTTTCTGAGTAAAGCTCAGATGTAAGCGCAAGGCAGTTAGAATCTACCTTCCAGTAAGAAAGTGACAAGAACATGGAGTAGATAAGAAGAGGAGGAGAACTTGGAGAAATCTTGACAAAATACAACTTGCCACAGTCTGTCCTCTGGGGACAATATCTGTTCCTCTGCATGTGAAACGCATTCACACAGCTCACAAGCAAACTTTAGGGTTTTTATCATGGATAAATGCAAGACTTTGTTAAAGAATTTTTCTTTATCTACTGAGATCATGGAATTTTTGCCCTAGCTATTTTCAATATGATGAATTACATTTATTTATTTGCATATGTTGAAAAAAAATTCTTGCATCCCTGAGATCCCTAAGTGGTCATGGTGTGTGATACACACACACACACACACACACACACACACACACACACACACATATACATATGTATCTTTTATATATATATATATATATATATAATATTTTTTTTGCACTCTGTAGTATCTTGTTAAGCACTTTTGCACTTAAGAGATTGGCCTATAGTTCTTTTTTTTGTTGGAACCTTTGTCTGACTTTGAGATCTCAATGATGTTAACTTCTGGAAAGTATTTTGGAAATATCCTTTCCCTCTCAATTCTGTGGAAAATTTTGTGCAGTATTGGTGTTAAATTTTCTCGAAGTAACTGTAGAATTTGACTTTGAAACCATAAGGTCCAGGGCTTTACTTGGTTGGTAGGTTATTTTTTACTTCTGCTTGATTTTATTTCCCTTTATTAAATTATTAAGTATTTTAAGTTTTAGTTCACTTTTAGTAGCATATGTATCTAGAAACATCTCTTTCTTTAGAGTTCTCCAATGTTTTTCATATATGTTTTTGCTAAAAATTTCCTAGATTTCTGAGGTATGTGCTATACTTTCACCTTTTTCATTTCTAGTTGATATGTCTTTTCACTCCTTTTTGGTTAAGATGGACTGTTTGTCTATTTTATTTGTTCTTTCAAAAAAATCTTTCTTTGTTTCATTACTTCTATGTTGTTTCTTCTTCATTTCATTGATTTATGCTCTGATCTTCATGATTTACTTCCCTGTACAAGACTGGATTTGGATTATTTTTGTTTTTCTAAGACCTTGAGACACAACATGAAGTTATTTGGACTCATTCTCCTTTTCTAATGTGGGAATTCACAGCTAAAATGTTCTTTCATAAAACTGTTTTCTTCGTGTTGCATTCACTCTGGCAGGCCATATTGGAAATATAATTTAATTCTAGCAGTTACCTTATTTTTCCCTTAATTTCCTCTGTGGCCCATAGATTATTTAGGAAGGTGTCATTAAATTTCCATATATTTGCATAGATTGTGTGGTTTCTTTCAGTAATGATTTCTAGTTTCATTGTGTTGTTATCTGATAATATGCATGGTAAAATCTCCATTCTATGCATTTTCTTAGGAATTCAGTTAGCTAGTAGGTTGTTTTTCTACAAAATACTATAGGCAGCTGAAAAGAATGCACAGACTGTTGTATGGAACACTGTATATCTACCAAGCACCTTGTTCAAAGTTTTGGTTCAACTCTGATATTTCTATCATGATATTTTTCATCTAATTGATCTATCTATTTGTGCTAGTGGATCTCAAGGTTCCCTGCTATAATGCTGTTAATGTTTATATGATTTTATGTCTAATTTATTTTATGAAATTGAGTGCACCATAGTTTGGTGCATATATATTTGTAATTGTTATCGCTTCCTTTTGAATAGTTCCATTAACCGACCTCTAATATCTTTCTGTGCCTTTTTAGATCTGCTTTAGCTTGTAATCCACTTTGTGTGAAAATAGCATAGGTTCTCTTGCTTGTGTTTGCGTACTCATTGCATGGAATATTGTTCCCCATCCTTTGAGTTTTAATCTGTGCATTTCTTTTTGTGTAAAATGCGTGTCATGTATATACCGTTACATTTTTTCCTTGATCCACTTTACTAATTTGTATCTTTGGGTTGGTTGATCGAATATAATTTTGATGGTTATAATTGATAGATATTGAATTTTTCTGACATCATATTATTTTTCTGTTGCTGTTTTGCTTTCTGTCCCATATGCCTAACTGACAGTCTTACATGATGTATTCATTTTATTTGATCTTTCAGTATTGTTATTTTTATTGTCTCCTAAGATATTCTGGAGAATTTTTTGGTACACAGGTTTGGTGGTCATAAATTTTTTAGGTTCTTTTTACTATGAAAATATCTTGTATCTCCCTCACTTTTGAAAGGTAATTTTGCGAGATATAACAGTGTGGGTTGAAGGTTGTTTTTTTTGAGAGCTTGAAATCCTTCATTCCTTGGTCTCATTGCCTTATGTTACCTTTATGTTGAGAAGTCTGTTGTAATTCTGATGAGTTTTCATTTGTAGGTGATTTGTTGCTTTTTTTCTAGCAACTTTAATATTCTCTTGTTGTTGCAGATTTCTGTGATTTAAATTATTATGTAGCTTGGAATATTTTTTCTGATAATTACTATTCAGTGTTCTATATGCCTCACTTTACTCTTACGTTAAATTCTTTTTCCTTTTCTGGAATGTTTTCTGCTACTACTTCTATAAACATGTTTTTATGCCCTTTGTGCTACCTTCTGACTTTTTACATTTGTAATTGCTTTTGTGAATCTTCTTTGAATCAGCTAGAAGCTGTAAGACGTATTGTTATGTTCTCTTTTTGTTTTCGTTGCGTCTCTCATGAATTGGTCACTAGCCATATTCTCTTCCTATAGACCTGACACTCTGCATTCGCATCCGTCAGTTTTGCTCCCCATAGTCTCAATCCCATTTGTGATCTTTGGATTTCTTTTTAGAATTTTTATAGATTCCCATTAGTTTCCATGCTGGGCATTCCTGCTTTGTAGCTCTTTATGTACTTCCACGAGGTTTTTACAAGTGTCTTCTCGAGACTTGCCAGTCATTTGTTTTATTAGGATCATTATCTTTTTTTTTTAAAGTATAAAAAACAAAAAGGTATTAACAAATAGACACAAAGTAGCACAAGAATAGTACAATCAAATCTGAGTTACAGACAAGGTGTTGCATTAATTATTGATAATTTCTAATTGTATATTTTGGAAAATAGATATAGATATGAAAAATTGATCAGACAATTAATCATAAACTATTCCTTACAATAAAGTGACCAAAGTCAGTAGTACAATTTCTTTTTATAGTGTGAAAGCAAAAAGAACTTCATCAACTACAACAGAAAAAGAAAGAGAAAAAAAAAGAATGAAAAGCATTAACAAAGAGACAAAAAGTAGCCCAGTAAACTTATAATCATAATTGAATTATAGACAAAGCAACAGAAAACCAACTATAGTTGTTGCATTTCATATTGATATCTTCAAAATGTATGCTCCAGAGAACACATATAGACATACAAGATTGACAAAACAATCAGTCATCAACTATTCCCTATCATTCAATGACATAAGTCAATAGTAGAACCATGTTAGCCATCCTGCACATATGCACACACACACATACTTACATACATATATACATAAACTTTTGCCTCATTCTTTTCTCCTTTCCCTCGTCCCATCTGTTCTTTACATTTGAACAGATTTCCTTCATGTCTCTTTATGTTCCAACCCTGAGGTTCTTACACCAGTGACACAATATATTGCCTGCACATGTAGCTCTGATTTATTTCACTTATGAGTATGGTATCTAATTGTGACCATTTGCCTACAAAGGCCCCATATTTGTCCCTCTTTACAGCTGAATAATATTCCATTGTATAAAAATGCCACAGTTTTTAAATCCAGTCTTCCGTGGATGGACATTTGGGGTGTTTCCACAATTTACCTATTACAAATTGTGCTGCTATAAACATGGGTGCACATATATCAGAGTGGTATGATGCTTTCAGATCTTCTGGGAAAATACCCAGGAGGGGAATAGCTGGTTTGAATGGAACCTCTAGACCTAGTTTGCTGAGAAATATCCAAACTGCTCTCCACAGTGGTTGCACAAGTCTGCATTCCCACTAGCAGTGTAATTGAGTCCCTATTTCTCCACAGCCTCACCAGCATTTGTTATTGGATGATTTTTAAATACTGGCCATTCTTACTGGGGTGAGATGGAATCTCAGTGTTGTTTTTATTTGCATTCCTCGAATGACTAAGGATGTGGAACATTTTCTTATATATTTATTTGCCATTTGTATTTCTTTATCAGAGAAGTGTATATTCATCTCAGATGCCCATTTCTGGATTGGGTCTTTGAATTTGGATAGGTAACATGTTTTTGAATTGTTTGTATGTTCTAGATAGAAGATTTTTGCCTGAGGGACAGCTAGCTAGAACTTTTTCCCAATTTGTGGGTTTTCTTTTTACTTTGCTGGTGATTTCTTTAAATGTAGAAAAACTTTTCAGTCGGATGAGGTCCCAATTATTGATTCTTTAAAGTGTTTCCTTTGCAGTTTCATTTTTGTTCATGAACTCTCTGCCTACTGCTATGTCTTCAAAATTTTTATCTACTTTCTCTTCCAATAGATTTAGAGTTTCTGTTCTAATATTGAGATCTGTGATCCATTTTGACCTGAGTTTGGTGCATGGTGATAGACTTGGGTCTATGTTCAGCTTTTGGCAAGAGGCAAGCCAGTTTTTCCAGCACCATTTCTTAAACAGGCCTTCTTTTTTCCAGTGAGTTTGGTTGACCCCTTTGTCAAATATTAGGTAGCTGAGTGGGTTTTTTGTTGTGGTTGCATCTTCCAGTCTGTTCCATTGATCCGCAGGTCTGTTTTTTAGCCAGTACCAGGTTGATTTTATTACAGTAGCTTTGTAGTATAATTTCAGGTCAGGGATTGTGATTCCACCTGACTTGTCCTTGTTGCCCAGGATTTCTTTTGCTATTCTGGGTCTCCTCTGGTTCCAGATGAAATTAAGGCATATTTTCCCTAGATCTGTGAGGTATGCTAATGGTAGTTTAATGGGAATTGCATTGAATCTGTAGAACAGTTTTGGTAGTATGTCCATTTTCACAATGTTGATTCTTCCTAACCATGAGCAGGGTATGTTTTTCCATTTATTGAAATCCTTTTCGATCTCTTTTTTCAGAGTACTGTAGTTTTCACTGAATAAATCTTTCACATTCTTTGTTAGATTGATTCCTAAGTATTTCAATTTCTTGGTTGCTATTGTAAAGGGTATGGTTTCCTCAATTTCCCTCTCAGTCTGTTTGTTGTTCATATATAGGAATGCTATTGATTTTTGGGTGTTGACTTTGTATCCAGCTACGCTGCTGAACTTGTCAATTAATTCCAGGAGTTTTCTTGTGGAGTTTTTGGGGTCCTCCATGTGTAGTATCATGTCATCTGCAAATAGTGATAGTTTGACTTCTTCCTTTCCTATCCTTATTCCTTTTATTTCTCTCTCTTGCCTAATTGCTCTGGCTAATGCTTCCAGAACTATGTTGAATAGGAGTGGTGACAATGGACATCCTTGTCTTGTTCCTGACTTTAAAGTGAAAGTTTTCAGTTTATGTCCATTTAGTATGATGTTGGCTGTTGGTTTGTTATAGATGGCTTTGATCAGATTGAGGTAGAGGCCATCTATTCCTATTTTTTCTAAGGTTTTTAACA
>PVLD010014328.1:0-27635 GCA_004027595.1 Dinomys branickii | reverse complement strand
GTCGAAAGCCTTTTCTGCATCTATTGAGATGATCATGTGGTTTTTGTCTTTGACTGTATTAATATGATGTATTACATTTATTGATTTGCGAATATTGAACCATCCCTGCATTCCTGGAATGAATCCTACCTGGTTGTGGTGTATAATTTTCCATATGATTCGCTGTAATCTATTTGCCAGTATTTTATTGAGTATCTTTGCATCTATGTTCATTGGAGAGATTGGCCTATAGTTCTCATTTTTGGTTGGGTCCCTCTCTGGTTTTGGTATCAGTATAATACTTGCCTCCAGAAATGTGTTGGTGAGAGTTGCTTCCTTTTTGATTTCATTGAAGAGTTTGAGGAGTGTTGGCATTAAATTTTCTCTGAATGTTTTATAGAATTCTGCTGTGAATCCATCAGGGCCTGGGATTTTCTTTGTTGGTAAGTTTTTAATGACGTTTTCAGTCTCATTAATTGATATTGGGTTGTTCAGAATTTTTACGTCTTCCTGATTCAATTTTGGTAATTTGTACCTTTGTGGGAATCTGTCCATTTCTTCTGTATTTTCTCTCCTATGGGAGTAAAGATTTTCAAAGTAGATATTAATGATCTTTTGGATTTCTGTGGGATCTGCAGTGACTTCATACTTTTCATTCCTTATTGCATGAATTTGAGTTCTTTCCCTTCTTTTTTTGATAAGGTTGGTTAGGGGTTTATCAATTTTATTTATTCTTTTGAAGAACCAACTCTTTGATTCACTAATTTTTTGTAGAGTTTTCTTCATCTCAATTGCATTAATTTCTCCCCTGACTTTTATAATCCCACCCCTTCTTTGGGCTCTTGGTTTGGCTCATTGGTCTTTTTCTAAGAGTTTGAGGTGTAGCATTAGGGTATTTATTTGCTCTCTTTCTGTTTTCTTTGTATATGAGTTCATTGCTATAAATTTCCCTCTGAGGACTGCTTTCATTGCATCCCACAGATTCCGGTAGGTTGTACTTGCATTTTCATTCATTTGTAGGTATTTTTTAATTTCTTCTTTAACTTCTTGTGTGACCCATTGGTTATTCAGGAGGTTATTGTCTAATTTCTAAGTGTTTATGTGGTTTTTGGAGTTCTCTTTGTCAGTAATTTCCAGTTTCATTGCACTGTGGTCCAATAATATGCATGGGATAATTTCAATTCTTTTGCATTTAGGTAGATAAGCTCTATCGGCTAGAATGTGTTCTATTTTAGAGAAAGATCCATGTAAAGCTGAGAAAAATGTGTATTCTGATGTTGTGGGGTGGAACACTCTGTATACATCTACTAAGTCCATGTGTTCACACTTTTGGTTCAGGACTGTTCTTTCTTTGCTGAGTTTCTGTCCAGTTGACCTGTCTCTTTGTGTCAGAGGGGTGTTTAGGTTCCCTATTACAACAGTGTTATTAGTTAGTTGATTTTTCACGTTTGTTAAGACTTGAGTTGTAACGTTTGGTGCTCCATTGTTTGGTGCATAAATGTTTAGGATTGTTATCTCTTCCTCTTGCAGCTTTCCTCTAACTAGTATGTAATGACCTTCTTTATCTCTTTTGATTGCTTTTGGTTTGAAGTTTACCTTGTCTCCAAACATAATAGCTACTCCTGCTTTTTTCTGGGGACCTGTTGCATGGAAAATTGTTTCCCATCCTTTAACTTTCAGCCTGTGGATTTCCTTTTGAGTAAAATGTGTTTCCTGTATACAGCATATCGTTGGATTGTGTTCCTTAATCCATTCTGCCAATCTTTTCCGTTCGACTTGTGAATTGAGGCCGTTTACATTAATGGTTATAATGATTATATGTTGGCTCATTCTAGTCATGTTATTTACTTGTTGTTGTTTTCCTACTTTTGCTATCTGCTTACTTACTTGTTCTGTTTGAGGGTTTCTTTCTATTGTTGTTCTTGATATTGTGGTCATTTTTTTCTCTGTCTAGAATATCTTTTAGTGCTTGCAATGCTGGTTTGGCACTCATGAAGTTCTTCAGTTGTTCTTTGTCGTGGAAATATTTTATTTCTCCATTGAATTTGAAGGATAGTTTTGCAGGATACATCAGTCTGGTTTGGAAGCTGTTTTGTCTCAGAATATGTAGTACCTCACTCTAAACTCTTCTTAATTTCATGGTTTCCGTTGAGAAGTCTGCTGTGATTCTGATGGGCTTTCCTTTATAGGTGATCTGTTTCTTTTCTCTAGCAGCTTTTAATATTGTGTTCTTTTGCTGGATGTCTGTGTTCTTGACTATTATATGTCTGTGTGTGGTTTTCTTTGGGTTATGGCTCGCTGGGGTTCTATATGCCTCGATTAACTGTACTTCAGTATCTTTTACCTTGTTTGGGAAATTTTCTACTATTATTTCAGTAAATATTCTTTTTATATCATTTGTGTGGTCTCCTGCTGTTTCACTGACTCCTATTACTCGCATATTATTTCGTTTTGCCTCATCTTGCAGCTGTTGGATTGATTTTTCTTGGGTCTTTGATGATTTTATGAGATCCTTCCTTTCACACTCATAAGCTGCCATGCTGTATTCAAGATCTGAAATTCTATCTTTGGTTTCATTTAAGTGGTGTTGCAAGCTTTTAATGGAAGTTTTCAATTCCTGGCAATCTCTTTGGACCAGTTTCATTCGTGGTAATTCATTCCTAAATTGCTCTTGTAATGTTTCCAATTTTCTTCTAATCTTTTATGTATTTCTTCTCTATGTGTATGGAATATTTCTTCCATTATAGTTTTCAGTTCATTTTTTTGTCTGAGAGATTAGATTATTGTAGGTATGTGGCTTATTTCTGCTTTAAGGTCTTCTTTGGCCTGTTGGAGTTGTTTTTTTTATTTCAGATGCAATCGTTTCAGAACTTTCAGGTATGTGGCTTCCTAGTTCCCCTGTATCCTCGCATCCAGGACTTGTTCTGGGTTGGGTTGAGTTCTGAGACTGTGTTTTGTTCTTCTGTCTTCCCATTTTTGGGTATCAGATTCAAAATATTGAGTAATAAATTGCCCAGGCAGTTCACCAGGCAAAGTTCTGTTGCAAAGGCTGCTCCAATGACTCCTTCTCTTCGGGAGAATGTTCCTTAAGCTTTCTGCTGAGAGTTCCACTCAATAGGCTGCTCACATGCTGCTTTGTGGACCGAGCTACTCCCTACCCAGAGACCTGGCTGTGGTGCATAAACAGCTCACCACCCCGGGGACCTTGCAGGCAGGGTGGCCACTGAGGTGTTCCTCCCTTGGGTGGAGCTCCTCCCCCACTCAAAAATCCAGTTGAGGCGCCCAGCCAGGTGTTCCGTCCCAGGTTCCGTGCAGTCAGTAGTGCTGCTCGGATGTCTCTTGCTTGGTGGAGCTTCTCCCTGACTCAAAAATCCGGTCAGGGTGCCCAATCAACTCACTCGTCCCTGGGATCCTGCAGGCAGAAATGCCGCTCAGGTGCATCTCCTTGGGTCGAGCTTCTTCCCGACTCAGAAATCCGGCTGCGGTGTGCTCTTGGCTCACCCATTCCAGAATCCGTGCTGGCAGGAGATCCCCAACATGCTAATAATTCATGCCTCGCCCATGATGCACCGCTCCCTGGTGCTTCTCCACCTCCTTGGCATTCTCGCAGGAGCCGCCGACCGCAGCTGCCGCAGTGCCCGCGCTCAGGCCGAGGATGGTGCTGGCTGCGGTGGTGGGGATCTGAGCAGGACCCTGGTCCGCAGCCTGGATTAGTGCAGTCTGCCCGAGGAGCACGGTCTCTGAGTCTGCCCCGCTCCACCGCCACCAAAAAGCCAATTTCTGGCGCAGCCTCCTGCGAGCTGCTCGGGGTCGGGAGATGGGAGGGTCCGTCCCACCGCGAGCGCCCTTGAGGGGTACGCAGACTCAGTCAAGCCACCTTCCACGTGCTGCGCTGAGCGCCTCGGGTGCCCGGCTTTCAGGGCTCACCCACTCCTCTCTGCGGCAAATCGCACCCACCCATTAATGCTCAGGCAGCGCAGAGCAACACGTTCAGTTGGAATTTCGCAGCCGCGGACCTGGCACCCATGCACAAGAGATCTGTCTCTGGGAGGATTTCCCTCTGCCGCTCACCTGGTCGCCACCTTCCCGGAAGTCTAGGATCATTATCTTAATAGTTATGTGTTCTTTAAATTCACAAAACACCATTTTGAAATGTTTTAACTCTGTTGATACCTTTTCAGCTGTTTCTCTTGTGTGGCTTGTAATTTCCTCCTCCTCTCTGCCCTCTGAACTAGTTTTGGGGAGTTGTGTATTTTGGAGGAATTTTGTTGCCTTACCTTTTCACATTTCTATCTTTTGCATTTGTTTTGTTTCTGTTCTGGGATTTGTGGGTTCTTTGACCCAGTGTCCTGTTCTGTGAGAGTGATTCACAATACTTTTTATTGTCCACCCAGGCAATGTAGATATTGGCATAGACAGAAAACTAATTGGCAGCAATCAGGAGGTCACCATAGCTGTAGCAGTAAAGCCAGCGGGAATAATGCCATCAAGTGTGAAATGGTGACAGACAAATCTGAAGAACTACTTGTGATCTGCCTTTAACTGAAAGAAAGAGGACTATGCTTATAACAAAGACATCTAAGCTAAACATATAGTGACCTATAGTAATTCAGACCCCTAATTTCTGCTGATTGTAAGCAGCAGTGCAATTTCTCATGCATACTTGTGGACAAAATATCTTATCCCACAGACTTCTCCCCCTCAAGATTACAACCACCAAACCTGGTCTCCCACAGCAGCATACAGGCACTGTGACCTTGGCCTGAGCCTGGGCCTCCAAGGCCATCCCAGGAGATCCCCGTTTCTCTCCTGCCCTCTCTACCCTGTCTCTTCTGCCTGTTTCTCATCTGGTTTCTGTGGTGGGATAATGCTTTGGTCCTGGAGCGAAACTTTACTCCTAGATGTTGGTCTCCTATTTGATCAGGTCAGTATTTTGCACATCAGCTCTACTGCCTTGGTCTGTGGAGAACCCAGCAGCAGAGCTGGCTAGGATTGGAGAGTGCACCTACTTTCCTCTTCTTCCATGCAGTTTTTGAGAGGTCCAGAGCAGTGTCAATGCCAGCACTAGCAGGAGTAGGACATGTGGTCCCCTGTCCCCTTATCTCCTTCATAGGAGGAAACATGTCTTGCTTCTGTAAAAGCCCAATTGACACACATAACTTCTTGAACTGGTTCTCCACATTCTTTGCACTTGTTTTTGAGATGGTAGAAAATTGGACATTACATTAGCCTCTTTGTTTACAAATCACTTCTTAATTCGTAGTTATTTTCACTACCCCAATGTTGTTCCCTCATATAGGCTGGTTTTAGGCAAGTAACTAGATTTACAGTGTTTTTCCATTTTCTGATTATGATCTGACATCTAGTCTCCTTGTCCACTAGAAATGCTGACAGAGGCAAATTTGAAGCAGCAGAAAGAGTTAGACAGGACATTGTGTTACAGAGAGTCCATTCCTGAAGAGGCCTTGTAAACTTTCATTCCCACTCCTTACCTTCACCGAGATCATGGATAAACTTGAAGAGACTGAGGAAGATTAGGGAATTATGTCCAAATTTAGCTATATTAATGATAGTTTTGATACATTTTATAGCTGGTGGGAGTACTTCTAAGCAATCATGTTCATATTATTTCTTAAATGACATATGTATCTGAATAGCTTGGAGAAGAAAACAGAGTCATTAATATGTAAATCATGGATGACATGTTTTGCAGAAAAAGCCATTAAAATAGGTTAATTTAAACCCACTGAGATAGATTGGCTAAAATGGAAATTTATACTCTTGTAGTATTTAGGGATCGATCTTAACTGGAGTTGTAAATATCATATTGGATTTACCTTTTAAGAGGATTCAGTAACGCTCCTTTTCTTATCACATTACACTTGAACTTTCTTGTCCAGTGTCAGATATTCCTTTTCTAGAGGGTTCCTACTTTCATGGATGAACATGACTCTTCTTCATCTCCTTCAATGATCATTTTCCTGCTTTTAAGATAAGAAATTCATCATCCAGTTTACCCAGATGTCTTCTTCCACGAGTTGAATCCTTCCAGTAAGTTCAGCCTTTCCCTTCCATTAAAATCCTGTGCTGATGATTGTACTAATTCAGTTAGAATTTACTTCAGCTAATGCAAACAGGTATCTTGGATTTACCTAGCTGGATTTTAAATTGCCCATTCTCAAACATTTTTTCAGTCTTCTATGCTTCTATGCATAGCAGGCTGGCAACATTAGGCTGATGATAATTTATTACTCAACCAAAGATAAAACAGTACCATATAATAGGTGCATAAATCTCACCAAGGAAAAGTAGAGTGACATGACTTGCTAATAGAAGTTCTGCAGAACACACCAACCACTGATTTATTTCTCTTTGATTTGTATACACTACGTTGATTTCCAACACATCTGCAAAAGAAAATATCAGTTCATATATGCATAAATTTATTTTGAAACAACATGAATAAATTTTAAAAATAGATTATACATTTAAAATGCACATAAACATAGCTATCTATCTATATCTATTTACAGATATCTATAGATAGATGATAGATAAATACATGGTAGATAGACAGATGATAGATGATAGATAGATATCTCCATATATGGGATATGCTTGAAATTGTGAGTCAAAATAAACCTCACCTTTAATTTGTGTGTATTGTGTGTAATGTCCCAGTGATGGCAAAGTGACTAGTGCATAAACTGCTGTCAGGAGTGGAGTCACTGCTGTGGCAGTACCTGTCCATGTGGCTTAGTAGCATTTAGTACTGGTTTGGGGTAAGAGTACGGAAAGAAGCCAAACTTGATGGTAGATTCTGTGCAGAACTCAGAAGACCAGTGTTATGATTGATACATTGTGTCAACTTGGGGATTCTAGAGGTTTAGCTGAGTGACTCAGGAGGAAGCCAAGGTGCTTACTTTGTACACATACTGAGCCTGTGGAGAGGAGGGCATGGAGACTGTGTGAGAGCTACACTACCCCTGGGTGGGGGTAGCCTGTTTACAATGTAAAGGAAGGAAAGAGGCTGCTTGCTGCCATTCCTCCTTTTTGCTCTGGTTGTTTTGGATGTGCTCTGCTGCCATGAATGTTTGCCCTCTGCCATGTGCCACTCTGCCTCAGAACCAGCCAAGTATGGACTGAAATCTCCACAAACTGTAAGCTAAATAAAACTTTCCTTCCTTCTTTTTGGGTGTGGGGTGTTTTGTCTCAGCAATGAGGAAAAAGTAACCAAGACAACCAGAACGCTTGTAAAATATGAAAAGTGAAGTCCAGGTTGAGATGGTTTTAGTTGGAAACAAGGATTCTGTTTGCAGTTGGACTGGAGGCCATGTGTGATGAACCCTGACAGAAAATTTGTATTTTCAATTTGCCTATGCCCTGAGACTGTGTGGCAGAGAGATTGAATGATGAAGTAATTAATCTGGTGAAGAAAATTTAAATGCAGCACAACATTCAAGAATGTGAACTGTTGGATGGTTTCAACCAGATCTATTTTGAGTATCAAGACCAAATGGAATACTTGAATGATTTTTAAAATTTGCAGTATTTCCAGAAAGCAGATGCCTGCAAAATTGGAGAAAAGGAGAAAAGGAGAGAATTGTTGCTGAAAAAATTATCTTTAACAAGCAGTGAAATTCTTTGTATAGGGACAAGAAAAAGAAGTCTTGAGATCATCTGAGAAATCACCAAGATCACAGCTGTCACAAGCTCAAGAGCACAGTACTTTAAATCCTTCATTTGACAGAGATTCTCTGGGATACTGGCTCATTCATAGTTACTTAGAGAAGTGTATCCTTGAGTTCGGCTTTCTAAGCATTCTGGAACTGCTGCAGATATTCCTCAAGGGGTCCAGGCTTATGCTCAAGCCAGAAAACTTTGGGGTCATTCATGTGACATTCATTTTTAGGCATGTAGAATACAGAAGTCGTGAAGTCAGGGAGTTTTCCACTCTGATTCTAAAGACAGACGTGGGAGGCCAGGTAACTTGTAGTCATAGGAATGAAGCTGCAGGGATAGTAGAGACCCAAGAAAGTTGAAGAGACCAACAATACGGAACATCTGCTGTGTGAAGATTTTCAGTTGCAGCTCTGAGAGAGAAATCAGTGGAGGAGAAAGAACACATGAGCTGCAAACATCAAGATTATGAAGACAGGGCTGCCCGCCTCCTCTGGAGTTCACTGCTCACAGCAACTTGCCATGAGTGGTAGCAACGGAGCTACAGGATTTTCTTTTCATCTTTGAATTTGTTTTGGTCAAATTACTCCCTTTCCCACCTCTTTTCCTCATTGGAAAGGTGGTATTTGTCCTGTGCCATTGTATTTTGGAAGCATGAAACTTTATTTTTCATCTTTATAGGAGCTATAGGTAAAATTTTGTCTTCAGTCAGAGGAAATTTTTGACTTGATACTGTTGTCAATGGTGGAATTATTAATACTGTGGCAACTACTAGAGATGAATAAACTGCATTTTGTGAGATGAATATGAGCTTTTGTTGGTCAGGTGTGGAATGTTAAGGTTTATTTTTTTATTTTACCGAGAAAAACTAACAACAACAATGAAGACAAACACAAAAACAATAAAAATGATACAGAATTTCAAAACAAGATGATAGGAATTAAGAGTTGCTGGTATATTACATATTTTTTTTCTTCACTGAAGTTGCTCAGATTACCAAATGTAAGAATGCAAGATTGATCAAACAGTTAAAGACAATGACAAGTAATAAAACTTAGGAATGATGCAGAGCTTCATTAAACGAGATGGTAAGAATTCAACAATGGTTGTTATATTGCATATTGTTGTCTCAAATTAGTTGTTCCAATTACCAGACATAAGCATGCAAAGTTGGTCAACAAATTTGAGTATTAACTGTTCCTTTCAATAAACGAATAGATATCAGCAATACAGCTATCCCAGCTAACTTTGTATATACATATATAGTTTTTCTTTTAAGGAGGAAAGAAGAAAAACAAAATAACAAAAAATAAAGATATAAACAAAATAACATAAAAACAATAAAAGTGATACAGGATTTCAAAGTGATAGGAAAAGGTGACAGGAAATTAACAATGGTTGTTATATTGCATATTGTCATCTTCAAAGTGGTTACTCAGATAATCAGATATAGGGATGTAAGACTGATCAAACAATAACAAATTAACTGGTCCTTTCAATAAACCAATAGAAATCAGCAGTACAATTATCTTAGCTATCCTCTGTGTGTGTGTATATATATATAGTTTTAAATTTTTCTTTCTTTTTCTTCTCTTGTCCCTCATTCCAGTTGTTCTTTCATATTTGAGCAGTTTCTTTCCTTTTCACAATATCTACTGCAAATTTCCAAATTTATTTACACTTTCAAGTTCTTATACAAGGGAGGCAATGTGATGTTTACACATGTGAGTCTGATTTATTTCACTTATGAGTATGTTCTCTAGCTGCATCCATTTACCTATTAAAGCCCTTTAGCTTACCTTTCTTTATAGCTGAGTAATACTTCATTATATAAAAATACCACATCTTGTCATCCATTCCTTAGTTGATGGACATTTGGGTTGTTCCCAAGTTTTAAGTATTACAAATTGTGCTGCTGTAAATATGTGTGCACAGATATTGCTGTGATATGATGTTTTCAATTCTTCCGGAAAAATACCCTGGAGGGGAATAGCTAGGTTAAATAGGACCTCTAATCCTAGTTTATTGAGGAGTTTCAAGACTGATTTCCACAATAGTTGTACAGTCTACACTCTCACCAACAGTGGAGAAGGGTTCCTTTTTCCCTACAGTTCCAATAGCATTTGTTATTGGTTGATTATTTGATGATAGCTATTCTTTCTGGGGTGAGATAGAATCTCAGTGTTATTTTAATTTGTATTTCTCACATGACTAATGATGTTGAACATTTTCTCATATATTTATTTGCCAGTTGTATTTCTATATCTGAGAAGTGTGTATTCATCTCAAATGCCCATTTTTGTATTGGGTCTTTAAATTTGGTGGGCCTGAGTGTTTTCTTTTAATTCTTTATATATTCTAGATAAGAATCCTTTGTGTGAGGGACAGTTGGCTAAAAGTTTTTCCAAATTTGTGGGGTTTCTTTTATCCTGTTAGTGATTTCTTTTGATGTGCAAAAACTTTTCAATAAGATGAGATCTCAGTTGTTGATTCTTTGAAGTATTAACCATGCAGTCTGGTTTTGTTCATGAGCTCTCTGCCTGCCCCTATGTCTTCAATATTTCTACCTAATTTCTCTTCCAGTAGATTTAGTTTTTCTGTTTTAATATTAAGATCTTTAAGCCATTTTTGACTTCAGTTTGGTGCATGGTAATAGACATGGTTCTAGGTTTAGTCTTCAGCATGTAGAGACCCAGTTTTTCCAGCACTATTTCTTTCTTCTAGTAAACATGTTTGGCCCCTTTGTCAAAGATAAGGTGGCTGAGTGTGTTTGTGGTTGCAACTTCCTCTTCTAGTCTGTTTCACTGATCTTTAGCTCTGTTTTTTGCCAGTACCTTGCTGATTTTAACATAGTAGTTTTGTAGTATAATTTTAAGTCAGGGATTGTGATACTTCTTGCCTTGCCTTTGTTGCCCAGAACTGCTTTTGCTATTGTAGGTCTTTTCTATTTCCAGATGAATTTTAGGAATATTTTCTCTAGATCTGTGAGGTGTACTAATGGTATTTTGATAGGGATTGCTTTGAATCTGTATAACAATTTTGGAGGATATGGCCATTTTCACAAAATTGATTCTTCCTATCCATAAGTAAGGGATATCGTTCCATTTTCAGAAATCCTCTTTGATCTCTTTTTGCAGAGTACTACAATTTTCACTGTATAGATCTTTTGCTTCTTTTGTTAGATTGATTCCTAAATATTTCAACTTTTTAGGTGCTATTATGAAAGCCATGATTTCCCTAATTTGTCTCTCAGTGTGTTTGTTGCTTGCATATAGGAATGCTATTGACTTTTAAGGGTTAACTTTGTATGCTAAAGTTTCAACATAAAGATTCTTCCAAAAATTTCATAGTTGGAAGTGATGACTGGTTACAAAGGTGGATCATTGTGGATGTGACTAGGAAGGATGTATTCTTATCCCAGTCTCTCTCTTCTTTCTCTGCGTTTTGGCTGCCATGCAGCAAATTGCTCTGCCATGGAGCCTCTCCCTGGGACCTGTGTGATCATGGACTGAACCTATTGAAAGTTTGAATCAAAATGAGCCTCTTATTTTTCAGGTTTTGAGTGTGAGGTATTACATCTCAGCAATGAGAAATAAGCGCCACTGCATAGATTCTAGCACTGTACACAGTGCTTGGCCTCTTCCAGTTATGTAAAGTCTTTCTTCACTGTTGGATCTGGCCCAGATTTATGGCTTCCTTAAACCATGGAGGACAGCAGCAAGAATGATGTAAGGAGAGACACACAAAACACTTCAAAAATTTTCACTTCCTGAAAATCTTTTCCTATCATGTGGCAAAAACTGAGATAACCTACTGGAAGATAAAACCACATGGAAAAGAATCAAGTTGAGCCAACTAAGGCTCCACACACAAACCAACTACCTGAAGTGTTAAATGACAACACTGTAGACCATGTGGCCTGTTATTTTACAAACTTCCTGCAATATTACATACATAAAACCCACTGAATGGACCCATAAAAGTGAAAGCTTGGCTGCTACCAAACCACTCAGGTTTAAGGCACATTCTAGTCTAAAATGATATTTAGTAATAATAGAAATTTGATCATGACCATTAGTGACTGAGAGTATATTTGACACATGACTTAATTGAAAAAGATTTATCCATTATCTTATTTTCCTGTCTGTGTGTGCATGTCCGTGACGTTTGTGAGAACTTGTCTTTGTCCTTCCCTGTAAGGTGGGTCCTGGCGCTTGTGGGGAGGCGTATAGAGATTTTAGAGGATTCCACAGAGACAGGCAGTAAATCTGGAAGCACATGAGTGCAGGATTGTGCAAGACAGCGTCCCGTGGACAAGCCACGGCCTGCAGAGCGGAGGACAGGAGCATGAGCGCCTTCGGACTCACTTTGCCGTTCATGCTCCTCAGTAAAGTGAGTTTCATGTCATAGATCAATGAAACACTTTTACTAGAAGAGCATTTTGGCTTTTGTAACATCAGTGTTAATCACATTTTAACTTTTGTATAAAACAAAATTAAAACCCCCAAACGCAGAAAATTATAGCACATTTAGGTTAAATGAAATGTTACAATAAATAGGTCCTTAATTTATATTCCAATCATCTGAAGTTTTCTTAAACTAGGAAGAGATTATAAGGTAAGGAAGTTTCATGTATAAATAAACTTTATTTATATATCATTTATTTTTACATAAATAAAGAGGAAATAACATAAATTCATTTAGAGTCTATTTTAAGTCATTAGTGGTTCCTCACATCTAAGAATAGTAATATGACACTAACTATCTACTAGACATTATTTTAAGGGCATTAATTACATAACATTAACTCTTGAAGCTTCATAGCACCCCAAGGAAGTAAATACTGTCATTGTATTACACATTGTTAAGTCTGAGACAGAAAACCTCCCCTGACCACTAGACATTAAGTAGTAGGAAAGGATGTGAAATCCTAGCAATCTGTTCTTTCTATAATCCATGAAGAAATATCTCTTCCTGTAGAACTCAGGGAGGAGCTACATGTGGAGACATTTTTACTTAAGTGGCAGGTAAGCTCAAGGACTAACTTATTTGATCCTACAAAATGATAGTTAACAATAACAGAGCCACATATAAGTCTCAGTCACTTATATTGTCCTCTAAATTTGAGCAAAGCAAGACAAAATTTAGATACATGTGGAATGTTAGACATTTCTCTACCTCATTTCCCAGTGTTTGAAGGGAGCCATCAAAATAGGCCCGTGTCTTCAGTGAGAATCTAACCACATGGCTCGTTGAGAAACCCAAGAATATCTCCACTTTATAAATAATAAAATCAAAGCTCGGAGGGAATGACCATTCTCCTCCATTTGATTTGTTGGTTAGTATGTTTTATCACTCTAATTAAAAGTTCCACCTCTTATATCATTTGTCTATAGTCTCAGCATTTGAGCCAGTGAAGGACTTCTCTCCAGTGTGAATGATTCAGTGAGTTCTACATACTCACACCACTTCCTCCTGCATCAATTTTAGACCACATAAATATTTTATAATTAATTGCAATTATAAGGAAAAATAAAATATAAAATTTAATAAAATTCTGGTAAATAAATGTAAGTGGGTTTAAGTTCCCTTTTTTCTGTTACTGAATAGTCTACTTGCCTTCAAGCAATGGTATCTCTAATTATATTAACAAGAGTGATCAAATTAAGTTTCTAGATATTAGCACTGGAATTTCACTTTCCTTTTTGTCAATCACTGAAGTCTTCACAATGTATTTGGTACTAATTCTCTGGTGCATCTCAAAAATTACCTCTAATACCTTGTACACATTGATTTAGTACGGTGCTTCTACATTTGGGAAACAGTTATGAGGTCTCTAAGTTAGGTATAAAAGAAACTTAAACTTGTAGCTTTTCATGTTTTCTTTTCTCCCTGTGATTATTTGAACACATAAATAAACTTAATTTTTGTTTATAAAAGCTACATGACAGTTTGACTTTTCATGACATTTAGTTCAGAAGTGGTTTAAGTTGGGAACGAAAAGGGCCACATTTTAAAAACAAAGTAAATCAAAGTTTTAAATGATGAAACAATGACATGTGTGATGCCATAGGAGTGGGATTTTGTCTTCCAAAGTCTACAGTATGATCATCAGAGATTTAATGGAAAACACAGTGTGAGCCTACAGGCTCATAAATTGCTGAAAGATCTAAAGGAAGTGTGGCAGGGAGACAAAGGAAAGAGAGAGAAATTCTGCTTGAAGGACTGTTCTGAAAGAGAGTCTGAGTTGAGTCAAAGATTGGGTTGGGTGGCATGGGAGAGAACTCAGTTTAGCTAAGGTGAAGAGAACAGATAAGGCAAACCACAGTATGCCCTCAGAAGGGCGATTTGCTAACATGGTTGTGTCTGCACTGAAGTTTCTCAACAGTACTTGTTCAGTATTTGCTACCTTAGAAAAATGAATTGTCATCCATAGAGATGAAATTTGCATGGAAATCGTGGTGGATCTCCTGACATTTCTTCACCATATAGAATCTTAAAGACAGAAAAATCAGCGTACTTTTCTCGGAATATGAAAGTTGCAATGGTGGGAGACTTGGAGCTCTTTCATATTGATTATGAATATTTCAGTGCTAACACATAGTCTCTTAAAACTTTTAGGTGATTTTTATAATTTGGGTAAAGAAGAGAAAGATCTAAAGTTACTTCACACTAATTATAAGGGAAAAGAGAAGAATAAAACAGGATAAATTAGGCTATGTTTAACCTTTTTCCTTTGCAGTGTTGGGGATTAAACACAGGGTTTCTCGTTGAGGTACAATCCCTGTCAATTTTATTTATCTATGTTTAAATTCTAAGTCAAGGTCTGGTTACTTGCTAAGTTGGCCAGGCTGGGCTTGAACTTGTGATAGTCCTGCTTTAAATTCTAGGCGTTCTGGGATCACAGTCACGCAACCTTCACACTTAGTTTAAAAGGTCTAAAGGGAAATCTGAAGCAGGTATGGGAGTCAAAAGGACAGTAAGGTACCTGCCATCAGCTCCTGACCCATTAATGTGTCATCTCTAAGGACCGAGAGTAGAAAACATTTTATTGCCAAAATGAAAAATATCTTTATTTGAAAAATGTTATGACAAAATTCTTCATCTTAGTCTTCCCACACTTAATCTGAATAAGGAAAAAAGTATTGTATTTGGCTTATCACTGTGCACAACAAGCTTCTTTGAAAGACTACTGTATAAAAATAACTATACAATCAATTTTAAAGGTGGTCTCACTCATACCCACACCTAGGGGACCAAATGTGCTTTTTATTGTGTACCTGTTTTGTTTACAACTGTAGTGCAAAACAGTACATGAGAAGTTATTAATTTAATACTACTTTTAATTTTTGAGCATGTAATTTGTATGAAATCCTATGATAACTATGCATCTATTATATATCTATATAAATGCTCAAATTTTGATTAGAGTACTCAAGGAATCATAATAAAAGTCAGCAGATTATTGGTAATTTTTTCTGAGGAATCTTTAACTATAGATCAAGGCTAGGAACTGTATTCTGGGAAATGTATAATCACAAGCTTTAGCTCTGCTCATTACTCGAGAATAGTTATGTTTCCTGTTGTAATAAAAAATTTGTTTTGGAGCCTGGAGGTGTAGCTCAGTAATGATACACTTATCAAGGATAAGCAAAACCCTGGGTGCAGTCTCCAACACTGCAAAACTAAATAAATAAGTCTTTTTGAATCATGATTTACATGGAGCAAATTGGACATATGGTACACATCTGTGACATGAGAAAAATGAATGCCCACATCTATCAATATGCAAAAGGTTACCATCATTCAGGAAATGATCTTACACTCCAGAAATGTGTTTCTACCATCCACTATCAATTCCATCAACAATAACTGTTCATACTTTTTCTCTAAAGATTATTTTGCCTATTCTAGGACTTGATTAAAATGAAATCAGAAAGTATGTATACTTTTAAATTCTGTTTTCTTATTCTAAATAATGTTTCTTTTATTTCATGTTGTTACTTCTATCTGTATAGATTGTTTCTTTTAGTGATGAATATTATTAGAGTATATGACAAAGCTACAATGTTTCAATTGACATTCCTGTTACCAGATATTTTGTTTGTTTTTAGTTCCTGGTTATTATAAATAACAAAGCTGTATATATTTGATACAAGACTTTTTATAGACATACATTGACACACTAATTGGAAAATATCAAAAAGGAAAATTTCTATTTCCCAGAATAATGTAATTTTCATTTCAATTAGAAATTGTCAAATCAATTTTTGAAGTAACTATATTATTTTTCCAGCAACAATGTAAATTGTTCTGTATTATTTGCAGATTTGATACTACAGTTATATGTAAAAATTTTTACTGTCTATATTATTCCTTTTATTAATGTATATTGATTTTACAGAACAGTAGACTTCATTGTGGTGTATTCACACATGCATGCATCATGCTGTGACCCCAGACCTTATCTAAGCTTCGCTGCCCCCATCGTCTTTCCTTACCCCCCATTTAAGGCTTTCACCTCTCTCACAGTCTCCTTTCTACTCTCAGATAATCCTTTCCCCCTGGATTCCACACATGAGAGAAAACAAGAACTGTTTGTCTGTCTGCAGCTTGCTTATCTCACTTCATATGATGGTCTCTTGTCATATCTATTTTCCGTAAATGACTTGAATTTTTTCTTTATGACCGAATGACAATCCCAGGTATAGGTGCCCCATTTTCACTAACTGTTCATCTGTTGAAAAGCACCCAGGCTTCTTTCATAATGTGGATATGGTGAGGCGGGCCCCGGAAGCTCTGATACTCAGGTATTTCTGCAGCATATAGATTTTAGTTCCTTTGTCTATGTAAGAGTGGCCTAGCTGGGCCGTAAGATAGTGATGTCATGCATCTTTGTCTGTAAGGTCTGAAATGCTGTCTTTAAGCTCTGAAATGCTGTTTTTTGCTCTTGTCTATTGTGAAATTTTCCACTGAATTGCTTATTTAACTTTTTAAGTTTCTCATATCCAAGAGTTTATTTCAGAATTTTTATCTTTTTTGAATTATTCTATATCATATATTTTCTTCTTTGTTTTATTCATTCATATTCTCATTAAGTTCATTGATTATTGCTACAAACATTCTTTTCAGTTCTTTGTCCAATATTTCCCCCTCTTTGATATCATTGGAATGAGTTACTATGGAAATCTTAACTTTTAGAGGAATCATATAATTGCTTAATCTCCATATTTTATGTTTCTATATTGCTACGCGGGGGTCCACTGAGATGGAAATCTCTTACATTTCTATGTGAGGGCACACTTATAGAACAGGGCTGTCTTGGTGATGTGCCCAAGAACAGTGGCACACAGTAGAATAGGGAAGGGCAGGCAGGGCAGGGCAGAATAGGGTTGGGTAGGGTACCATAGGCTAGAGTAGAATAGAATAGAATAGAATGGAATGGAATGGAATGGAATGGAATGGAATGGACTAGAATAGAATAGAATAGAATAGAATAGAATAGAATAGGTTTCATAGTTTTGATTTTAGTTCCAAGTGGATTTCACTGTGTAGTTTTACAGTAGTTTCTTGTAATTAGTGAAAGCTGACACAGGAAATATTGTGCCATAGCCTGCGTGACATACTCTTTCTATAAATCTTGGAACAATGACTTCCCTTGAACAGTTAAGCCAGGCATGGGAGTCCTATTTTGAAAAATAGGTAAATGTGCTTGTGAACAACAGAGAATGTGGGGTGAGCCCTTCTGTAGCTATGTCTATAATTCTATCAGCAGAGTGTTGTCTGGAAGGGTATGGGCATGATCTATGTTATGGCCTTCACAGGTATGAAGTCTACATACTTGTATTGTTTCTCTCTGGTGTTGTTTTGTGGGTAAATATTCAGAAGTGGGATTTCAATGACCCTGTAAGAGCTGGTGGCTTTTACTTTCTGTATTCCATTTGGGTGTCTGCCAAGGTTCAAGTGAGACTCTTTCATGTATTATTCATTTGGGCTGAGTTTATAGTTCCATAGCAAAGCACTGTCTCAGCCTGCCCATGGTGTGAGCTGAGTTCCCCAGACTGGCATTCCATCTTCCAGATGTTCATTTTTTTCTTTATGTTTGTGGGCTTCAGTTTTCTATCAATAAAAATGGGAAAGTAAGACATATTTTGATGTGTAGCCCTCAACCTGAGCTAAATATTTCTTACATTTCTTACTTTCTGGAGTTCTATGTGTTTTCCTATGTGTCTCCCAGCACTTGTAGGTCATAGGGTGACACAGACTGTGGCAAAGTTATCAAGGATTCCTGAGCAGAGCACAGGATCCTGCAGATCTCCCTTTGCCTCCCACCAACCTACAGGGTATTCGTCTATGCTTTCTTGTAGCTGTGATATCACAGAATAAAATTCTTGTTGTTGTCGTTTTTGTCCCCATTTTGTCTTGGTGTCTTGGTTACTTTTCTTCCGTTGCTGAGACAAAATACCCAACGCCAAAAATGCAGGACAGAAAGGTTTATTTAGCTAACAGTTTGTGGAGGTTTCAGTCCATACTTGGCTGGTTCTGAGGCAGAGTGGCACATGGCAGAGAGCAAACGTTCATGGCAGCAGAGCATAGCAAAAACAACCAGCAAAAGGGAGGAATGGCTGAAAGCAGCCTCTTTTCTTCCCTTACATTGTAAATAAGCTACCCCCACCCAGGGGGCGTGTAGCTCTCACACAGTCTCCATGCCCTCCTCTTCCACAGGCTCAGGATGTGTACAAGCACCTTGGCTTCCTGCTGAGTCACCTAGCCAAACCTCTAGACTTCCCAAGTTGACACAGTGTATCAAACATAACACTTGGGTTGTCCTTGGAGACGTTTACATAAGATCTGAGAATTACATTTGTTAAGAACAAAGATATTTCATAGAAGCCATATTGATATGGTGAAAATATGCCAGGAAGGTCTTTGTGAGAAAGACTTTGTCTCCTCTGGGCCAGATTGGCTCCAGCAAAGTGGTGTCCCGGGAGTGCAAGGCTTGTAAAGAAATCAGCGATTTTGGCCATATTTCAAAAGTGATTAATTTTCCTTCCTTCTATTTTTACTGCAAGAAGAGTTTTCTCTGTGCTTTATGTGGATGACTGGCAGGACTCCTGATTGATAGAAATCATCAAAGTGTTGTTGCCTCTGCCCACCCACCCAGATCAGACTACCTTTGAGTATTTAACTCTCAAATTAGTCCATAGCAAGCTTTTAGCAATTTTCATTATGGATTAAAATGGCACAGCAACTTTAACTTCTGGCTTCTGCTCTCAGTAATTGGTAGTTCTCATTATGCCACTCTACAGTTGGGTTTGGGTGCAAGGCTGTGATCTCTGACTCAAGTTGTCTGACTCTTCTAAGAGAAGTTGTTAATTTTCAGTTTACTCAGGATTTTTCTCATGTTGTAGGAACAGTAATGATTACCTCCAAAGCCAAAAAGGAACCTAGAAGTTCACTTTTACTGCTTTTGCCAGTAAGTAGTAAAATATTCCAATTTAAAGAAATGAAATTCATAATTAATGCTCTACTAGTAATGATATATCAGTAGAATCAGTTTCCTGAAGATTGTAATCTTTTTAAAAAATATTTCAAAGGTAAGGAAATGGTGAAAGAAAAAATATATTTGCTAAAATTCATATTAGTATACATTATCTTACAGGTGGATGACATCCTACATAGAGGTAAGTATGGTGCTATGTTAACAGAAGGCAATGATTATTTCATGAGTAGTGAGTTTATTACTAGAGTAAAATTTTTTTATTTTACTGTATAATAGCACAGCAAAAATTGCACTAAGTTCGACAGGCAGTGGTGATGCCATTTACAGGTGTGTAATACATAGAGAGAGACAGAGAGAAGAGAGAGAGAGAGAGACTGAATTCAGCTGCTGAGAGGGCCACAGAGATTTTATGAGCTTGTGCGGGGAGCACTGTGAATTGCTGGTGTCAAATAGTTGATCTTACTCAAAGTCAAAGTCAATTTTCTCTTCTCTTCATAAAAATAGGCAATTTTTTAACTTAGAGAACACGTACATTGTTTATGGAATTTGGATTCCTCCCTTGCATGGATCCAGGTGTAAGATACACTGTCTTGATGACTACATTTCACAGAGATGTGGCCAGCTCTTGGAGAAAGACCAGCCTGCAGTGTAAAATTAGCAAAAGGTTTTAAAGAAAGACATAACTCTAAAGGGGCAGATGAAAGGTTTCCAATTACTCTTCTTCTAAATAAAATGCTCTAAGAAAGAGAGGTCAGCAGCTAGAACAGGGAGGAAGACTGTCCAAATTTAACCAAGTTGAGGAAATGTGCAGACCCCTTTGGTCAAAGGGCACAAAAAGTAAGATTCCTGGGTCTGAAGCAAATATTTCTTATCATTTTACTGAAATGATTTCCAAGACTTGTGGCCCATATGCAAGGCCAAGGTGATCATAGAAACCTGATTCTCTATAAGGCTTCAAGTTTTAAAATATAACTTGTTTAAGAGATATTTACAAACATTTTCTTAGAAAAGAGATCTCAAAAATTCTGAAAATTGCAGACTTTTAAATTATAGACAGCATCGGAGTTAAAAAGACAATCTTCTGAATTCTATATATCATAAAAATTCAACCAGAGTAATATTTAATTCAAGAAGAGTAAGCTATTTCAAGCTAATATAATTAGGGCTTATTTAAGCACTCTTAAGTTTCTGACCTTGAATTTTATTAACCAAGTCTTCATAAAAGCACTCTTGCTGGGCGTGGTGGCCCATGCCTGTAATCTCAGTACCCAGAGGGTTGACAGAGGGGATGGCTGTGAGCTCCAGGACAGCCTGGGCTATATATTGAGTTGAAAGTCTGCCTGAACTACTATACATATTGAAATATCATTCACTGATTGAATTTCCTAAGATTATTTTGAAAAATTCAAACCCTATCTATAGCTGCAAGATAAAATCAAGATGGCAATGAAGTTTTAGTACTAGAGATGAAAGACCCAGTAGATGTTTTTATGCTTTCCATCACATTGTATTTAAATAAGGCTGTATTTCCTTTTCTTTTATATTCATTTAAAATTCAGTATTTCCTTTTGGCATTCTGTTTCAGTTTGAATTTATCTTTATAGTTCTACTAAGCATCGTTCTAAGTGGAACGTTATAACATATAGTCTCACTCAGAAGTCGCTGCTGTTGTGAGTGGAGGTGGCCGCTGTGCTAGGCGCTTGCGCAAGGCGTAAGTGGACAAAAGAGAGCTGCAGCGGGCTCCCGGGCCGTCCAACCGCGGGGTAACCTGCTACGGCACAGTCATGTGAGAACAGAGGAACAGAAGAGATGGGGTATTCTCCCACTGAGGAGCGGATAAAAAGGCAAAGGGCACAGGAAGTGACTGTGAGAAGCAAGCAGTTTGGTGTTGAGGGCTGCGTGTTTCTGAGAATTTAGGTGGCAAAGAAGAGAAGATTTAGGAAAACAATGAGGAAACTATAGTAAATGGGCTTAACAATGAACGTTTTCTTAATAAAACCAATCATAGCAGAAATTTAGGGTATTGATTTGTGGGTGAAGAAGGAAAACACTTCGGGAAATAGAGAGGTAGAGCAGGGAGAAAAATGCCATGATGACCTGGGTGAAGAGAAACTGAGATTCAGTATTCTCAGCCTCACTCTTTTCCCTAACATTGAAATGTTGATTAATTAGCAATACTGATTAATTTAGTTTTTTCACACAAAACATATTTGATAATTCAAGGTTATCCTCCATTAGAGTCTTTAGACAAGAAAGCGAACGAGACGTAACCTCTGACTTAGTGCAGCTTTTGGCTCTGTGGTATGAAAATCAGAGGAGCCACGGCTGTTTTACAAACCCTGGGATTACAACAAAGAAGAAGCAAAGTATTAGATTACAGTTTTAAAGGAAGTCTTTTTATGAAACACCTCAGTTGTAGAAATGTCACTATGAAATGTAGATGTACATTCTTATTCTTTTGTCTAATTCTTGACAGTCTTTCCCTTTATTTCAAATAATTTAATTAGTGTCCACAATTTTATATAACTCTTTATTAATGCTGTAAAATGATTCAGTCTATTGTATTGTATGTAACTGTAACAAACATTGTTTTGTTTCAGAGACTGGGGAAAATATTTGCATATATCTAATAATTTATTGTTATATTTTAAAAGATCAAATTTATCTTAGGAAAGAGATAATTGACATTATGTGACTTATTTTCACAACAATATTAAATGTAAACTCAAAAAGAAGGATAGATAATACGAGAAGAAAAACAAAGAAATGAAAGTTGAGATGTGAATAAACTGTAACATAGAACCTGTCCCTGTTGCTGGCTCCTGTAGTGTATCGAAATTATACATGGCTCAAAAGCAAAAGTATGTTTCACTTGAAATTTAATTATAAATTTGATTGATAATTAAGTTCTAAATTTAATAGTTTAAATTGATTCTAAAAGTTAGTCTTTTGAAGTTATCTTTATTAGAACATGTTTTCAGGATACAGTGACTGCATTCCTTGTGCGGAGATGGTGCGAGGATGCAGCTCACAGCAGTGCCTTTCCTCCCCCTACCCATCCCCTCACTTTCCACCCTGTGATGGTTGATACATTGTGTCAACTTGGTGAGTCTAGAGGTTTGATGGAGTGATTCAACAGGAAGACAGGGTGCTTACTTTGTACACATCCTGAGGCTGTGGAAGAGGAGGGCATGGAGATTGTGTGAGAGCTACACGCCCCCTGGGTGGGGGTAGGCTGTTTACAAGGTAAGGGAGAGAGAGGCTGCTTCCTGCCATTCCTCCCTTTTGCTGGTTGTTTTTGCTGTGCTCTGCTGCCTTGAACGTTTGCCCTTTGCCATGTGCCACTCTGCCTCTGAGAACCAGCCAAGTATGGACTGCAACCTCCACAAACTGTAAGCTAAATAAACCTTTCCTTCCTTCATTTTGGGCGTTGGGTATTTTGTCTCAGCAATGAGAAAAAAGTAACCAAGACACACCCCCATCTCTTGACCGCACCCCCTTTGAGAAAGATCTGTCTCCCTACTTTCTATGATGTACCACCTATTTTGTCCTTATATACTCTTTAAACTTTTTCATTTACAATTTAGCTTTTCAAAACTATTATTGTTTTCCAAATCCAGCCATGAGAAATGACCTGTTAGTATAATGCATATTAAAGAGAAATTTCATATTAAGAACTAAGCATTAGCTGAAGAATCTTAATAGAAATATTCCAAATAAATATTCATTGCGATGTTCAACAGAGGAATGATTGTTTTAATTTTGTCTTTACTTCAGACTAAAGGAACCTATGCTGAAGTTTGTTTTTATTTCAACATGTATGTGAACAGTAGTCACTAAATTTTATTGGCTTAACACCATGTAGATGAAAATGACAAATAAATTTTACTTTTTCCCCACTCCTCATAAATTAGACCTAGACCATGCATCGCCGGTTCCCAAAACTGTTAGGAAAATGTAGCAAACAGATTTTATGGGTGCCATTTCTACACTGTGCTGTCTATTTGAGTAAATTGCCCTTGAGAGGTACAAGGAGAAAAAAAACATGATCAGTGTCCCTCTCCTTGTGAAGCTCTTCTCTGCTTTTCTTCTCTGTACGTCTATCAAAGAGTTTTCTTTAAAGCTAAAATCCTCATATCTTGTACCAATTTCTATCCAGCAAAGAAACTGAATGAAGAAAGCTTTGTATTATTTCTCTTCAGAAATTTTATAAAAGCCTCAAGGACCAGGAAGAACTCACTGCTTACTATCTATGAGATATAGATTTCTTCTCACCCAGCCTTTCCACTGGACTAGGAAATGCAGCTAGAAGCATGTTTGATAGGATCTAGTCCAAGAGAGGATGCCGCAGTGCCTGTGTTCCCTTGGGATGTAGGATGTAATGTGTGTAAAATGTGAGGCATGGAAACAAGTAAGTGTGAGAGATTTGCTTTACAATCATGTTCTCATGTTTACCGAGAATGTATTGTTCACTTAGAATTTCTAAAGAGGGTTTATCATGTGTTATGTGCTTTTATTATAATAAAAGAAAAAATCCCTCTGTTTGACAGAAAGGAATAGGGACCTCAGTCTTAGAACAATATTTAGGAAAGTATTACCCTGAATTGGGTTGGGTTTTTATGAGCCTTTTCTTTTCTTCAATCTGATTTTATTAAGCATCACTTTACTTTTATTTCTACCTGAGGAAATTACCTCAAGTAAACTAATCCAAATTTCCTGGTTTATCTTTGAGTACCATAGCATTCATATATTAAGTGTGTACTCTTTTTTGTAATTACCATCTACAAGGCTTGCCCAAATATGTTTTTTGTTAGATTCTATGTGATTTCAGTTCTCTCTTGCGAAAACAAGATGAACATTGAAGGAAGTCTTCTGACTAATCAGTTTACTTTGAAATCTCTTGAGGTTAAAATTTCTCTTAGGGCTTCATTTACTGTTTTCAATTATCTTACCATTTACCTATAGTTTTAAAATTCGGCCCAGATATCCAGTAAAACCATTCTTGTGGGTGCCTGCCATAAAGACACTAAGTATTATGATATCATTAAGATATAGCCCCATGGCATACATTTATATATTTATACACATACCATCTCAAGTGGCTATAGATGTAAGGCAGTTCATCCAATTACAACTAAATATAAATTTTATGGAATTAAAATTTTCATTTAACCCCAAATTAAAAGTGAATTACATTTTCTTTTTTAAAAAGGGAAAACTAATATTACAGCTGTTAATCAGTTTATTAAAAATAGTTCTGCTTTATGTTGATCAACATGAATCTGAGTAACATTTCAAGCCAAAAAAAAAAAAAAGAAGAAAAACTTCAAAGATCAAGGAAACAGAGAAAAAATCTACATTTTTTTGAGACCTCAGGTTTTCTGCCTTGAGCCTTTCCTTTTAATTATTAAAGAGATGTGTCCTGTCTAGGAACAAAAATGAAACATTTTTACTTTAAAAAAATAGAAGTGATAAAATATATTTTAGTAGTGTCAGAAATCAGTTATGCTATGAAATACTGGCATATATGTGCATTCATGAAAAATAACAGCAGTACATTTCTAGCTTTATATGTAAAACTGTATAGTTAAGTTGCATTTGTCCATTAATTGCATGCAAAATCAAATTCAGTAAAACATAAAAATATTTTCCTTAATAAAGACATTATGCTTCTGCTACTATCCCTGTTTGCTGCATAATTTATAATTGTGCCTTTGTTTGTGGTCAATATGATCTGCTTGAAGCATTGGTAGGTCTAAGAATAGCTGCAGAGTTTTGGAGAAAATCAATGCCACTGGCATTCAGGTCAAGTTGGAGCAGAGAGTTCATGCTTTGATCACACTTTCTGTTCTAAAAACATAATAACAATTGATCAAACATTAAAGAGGAACCCTAAAAAGCACTGCTAAGCTCACATGTGAGGTAAAAATTTCTGTGCACCAAAAATAGAATAAAAACAGAGGAACAAGCTGGTGCAAAGCCACATGCTTACAGAGCTCAAGTTCCAGAAGAAGGCAGCCTTGGCCAAGGGTTAGTTCCTGCAGGGTAGTTGGCCCTAACACTGATTTCTGTAAAGTGGTAACCCTGAACAGTATCAACCACAGGCATCCAGCAAGTGTGATCTGGACCCCTACTTCACATAAATGGAGACACAAATAAAGGGATAAAACCGTGACTGGATTTGTCATGTTCCTAATACAACTGTAGGACAGGAAATGTAAGCTTTAATAAAGACTTGGTTCTTTACTGTAAGCCTATGTATTAACTGGAGGCAACTAAAATATTGCTACAAAGCAAGAAATGGTCTAAGAATACTGTCTCTCACCAAATTCGAATCTTCTGTCCAGATGCCCAAAAACTCCGAAGGTAGTTTCATTCATGGAAAGATAGCCAAAGAAATCATATATTAGAATAAAAACCTTCTATTTGAAACAAATTTTATGACTCTTACAAAGACTATAATTTGTGTGAAAGGTTTGAAAACTTTAAAGCCTGTTGCAACATTAAATTAGAGATTTCTCAGGCACTTATCTATGGCTGATCCAAATAATCAAGGATGCTATTCCAGACCAGGCATCTCTATTTTGATCGTGAGACTGATGCAAAATTGCTAGCTGGCTAGGAGCAATATTTAGCAGCATAAGAAAAAGACAGAAAGGCAGGAGCCACTGAGCGTGCTAACTACTTAAATTAAAATTGAAATTCCTTCATATTATAGCTGCTGTTTGAACATCTTTAAGTGTGTTTTCCTATTGTGTTACATAGGAGCTATTGTCCTATAAGCAGGTATGGGGCATTTGAAATGTGGCTAAAGTGACTGAACACTAAATTTTAAGTTGGACATAAATAGATTTATGAGGCTGGGTAGGTCCTGTTGTAGTTAATAAAACAGTCACACATCATCTAAAAACACAGAGAAATAATTGAGAGGAGCCAAAAAGGAGAGAAATTAAAAACTGTTTGCGATGGTAACTCATCTTTATCGGTAACAGAGAGAAGAGGCAGGAACTAGAGGGACTGATCAAAGCAAAAACAGAACTCTACAGAGAGAGTTTGTCGTAGAGGACACATAAAGAATGCTGCATGCCCAAATTAGAAAACACGCACTAAGAACACCTTTTATGATAATCCATTTTAAACTGTACCCATGTGGAAATATAAGTAAATGCAAAAGACAATAAATCATGGAGAATACGTATGAGAATGCTTCAAAGCCATATGGATTTAATATAGCAGCTAATAACAATAATTAGAAACATCCTATTATTGAACTTTGTAGATTTCTAAGAAACATGCATGTCTACGGCAAATTAACAACAGGAATTAGAAAATATGTTCAATAGAAACATAATACAATAAAACTAGAATGTAGTGTTATGGTTTAGACCTAATATGTTCTCGCCACGCTTCACGTGGTTAGAAGATGACTGGATGAAGGTGACAGTCTCTTGATCATAGGGTTTATTTTTGATGAGTTAAGAAGCTAAATGCGCAGTTAGGAGGTGGAACTGGTTTAGAGGCGGGTCCCAGGGCCGAAACTAAACCCGTAGCGGGGCATTTTTACCTCCGTTCCTCCCTTCTCTCTACTTCCCGGCTGTCATGTGGAGAACTGCAGCTTTCCTAGCCAGGCCCTTCCACCATGTCATTTCTGCCGTGGAAAACAGCTGACCATGGGCTGAACCCTGGAGAGAGTATGAGCCAAATAAACACATCCACCTTTAGGTTGTGGGTGTGGACTATTTTGAATATTTTGTCCCAGAAATGGGAAAGTGTTTAATATACATACTAAAATAAACACATTGCAGCTAAATTTTGCTTGCAGGGAGACTTTTAACCTTAAATATAAATTTCAGTAAAAAAGGCTAAAAATAGCCAAAGATTCATTAAAATAAATTTCCAAAGGTATACATATTAAAGAAAATCAAGGAAAAAAACAACAGAGAGTTGAAACTCAATGAAATAGATGACTGTATCTATAATAAATTAAGTCATAGAATGAAAACTGTTCTTTAAGAATTAGAAAAGTCTTGGTGGAGACTTGAAAAAGGAATAAGCATTTTCAGGATAAAAAAGAGAATAGTACTACAGATTCTGGAATGATTCAAAAGCATACACAGTATATATAGTAATTTTTCTATAGCTTGGAAAATTTATTTATTTATTTATTTATTTTTTTATGGCTTTTAAATGAGTTAGTTTTATTTTTTTATTTTTTTTTATTTTTTTTTATTTTAGAAACATAAAAGTACAAAAACATATTGACAAACAGACACTCATCATCATAGAAAATAGTACAATCACAACTAATCTATAGACAAGGTGATATGGTCTCAACAGTAGTTGTTGCTTTATCCATTGATATCTTCGAATTGTAGATGTATGGACCCATATACAGACATGCAAATTTAGTCAGACAGTTGATCCTCTCAGCAACAGAAAAAAAAGAAAAAAAAAAAAAAAAAAAAAAAAAAAA
>PVLD010014327.1:0-42883 GCA_004027595.1 Dinomys branickii | reverse complement strand
TGCTCTGGCTCCACCTTGCCTCCAGGTGCTGATTAGGAAGGTTGCTGCAGAGTGGGGACTCCGCTTCAGTGGCTGTTGCAACCTCTCATCCTCACACTGGATTTGACCACAGTTCCCAACCACCATTGCCTCTTTTCCTGGCTGCGCCCTCTCCTCTCCAGTTCTGGACCAGCTCTTGGAACTCTGCTCTCCCCCGGCCTTCCATGAGCATAACAGGGCTTTTGATGGGAAAAAAGGTGCTATTACAGAGTGTTGTACATGCAGACATAGAACAGCAGGTCTATGTTATGACTCTAAAATTGCTTTGACGTAGCCTGTCAGTAGTTCTCTATGAGCATTATTTCTGTAGCTGAATAAACAGAATAAACTTACTAAGTCAGGTATGCTTCCATTAATAAGTCAGATATGCTTGAATATTTCCCAGGTATGTCATAAAAATGAAATAAAGTAATGTAGGCAAGTGGATTTTGAAATTTACAAAAGGTAAAAGTTTACTCATAAAGTTGAACAAATTGAATATGTTGACAAAGTAAGTATACATCACAAATTCCATAACTTGTCAAGTGCCATTGAGAAAAATGCTAGAAATGACATTTGCAAAAGATTACTTGCCTGAACACTGGGAAGGGGCCGCTCAGCAGCATTGCACAGCAGTATCAGGAAGACCTCCAGGAAGTTTCAAAAGGAGATAAACAAAAATGTGCGAGGGAGGAGGATTGTGAGGGTGGAGAACTGCACTGATGGCGGTGAGCAATGGGCAGATGAAGCTCTTTCTGAAAGAGTCTGAAAAATCTTCATTCCATTCTGCCCAGTGGAAAATAGCAACTAGCACTTGGTGTCTCTTGCATGCAGGGCCACTGTAAGACACTTGTATTTGGTCTTGATTCTGATCATTTCACTTCGGAAAATTTAAGGGTTAATGATCATAATAATGTGTTCTGTTGATACAATTCTTTCTTCAAAAGAGTCAATGATCATGAGAGACTCAGACAAACTCATGAAAGAATTTAAAGAGATGTTAGGAAATTAAAGTGTGCCGAAATTACTCAGGTGGGAAGTGAGCAAATTGACTTATGGCCTGTTAAACCATCTTCTCATTTTACCTTGATTTGCTGGTTGTGTTTCTCTTTATAATTTAATAGCACCATTTGTTTTGAGCACATCATTTGAAACTGTGTTTTACTTTGAAGGTTTCTATTTATATTTATGACTTATAACCATGCTTAAATTGATCTCTCACACCTCCACCTTTTTACATTTTGGAATTGAAGATCTTTTCAATAATATTGCTACAGATACCTGATATTTTATTAAGTTAGTCTTTACATCTCTTTCCATTAAAATTCATCACTGTCTTCAAGAACTTTGTGTAATTTGCCAAAAGGGCACACAAATTTCTCTTAGGAGAATGGGGACAAGGAAGGTAAATGAATGAGAATGAGATGGAAAGAAGGAGAGAGGGAAAAGATATTTATTAATATGCTCTGTATTTTTCTACTATATAACATAGAGCATTTTGCTTACTTCAATTACTCTATAAAGGTAGTTGTTTACATGTCCTGGGTGCAAATGTATACCTAGAGTACATAATTTAATGTTGAATTTTGCCTCACAAGGTGCACGCCTCTTCAATTTACAAAACACTATGAAACAAAGTTGTTTTGCAACTTTGCTTTTGAAAGTATAGTATAAGGCAGAAAGAGACTATATTGTCTTTTCACATACTATAGAGTGCTGGAAAATTTTCCTGTGCTTGTTAGTAAGAACTAATACAGACCTCAAAGGATTGTCGTGAGGCTTACACCATGTTATATATAAAATTTCAATTAGAAATGACAGGTAAGTTAATTAATAGTGAAACTGAGAAGAAAGGAAATATGAAAAATGTAACAGCTGTTTATTACATTTAAAATTTCTTAATTTTTGATCTTTTGTGAAACAGGAGCTTAACATTAGCTCATATTAAAGAAGAAAAGGTAAATGAGCAATCTTTATAGATGATTTCAGGATACGTGGCCTCAGTTTCTGAGCTGCCCCAGGAACATCTTGCAAGCTTCTCTTTCCTGTTCTTTTTATGCAGTTTGGGCAAGAATTGTTAAACATTCATATTTAAAAGTTCTGCATTAAAATATATTGGTTAGGAAGTACATTTTTATACAAAACCACAGCTTTGTAAATCTTCCTTGGAAAAATAAGTATTATTTTGAATGAACAGTAGTATTGTTTTGAATGAACATATCCAGAAAAAGAGAACCTATTCTTTCAAAAGAGAAACTTTATCTTCAGACATGTCCCAAAAGTGGAGCATTCATTTTGCATTGAATCAGTATCTGTCTTCCTGTCACAACCATATAGATGTGGTGATGTATACATTTTGGAAATTCTCATGAAATTGCACTGTAGTATTTTTCCTATGCATTTTATAAAATTCTTGAACATGATTTGACTCAAAGTGATTATAAGTCTTAATCACTTTGAGAGGGATAGAATCCTAATTAATCACTTAATTACTTTTCTGTTCCTACTGGTTCTCTGTTCATTTCATTTACATGCATAACTGGTTTAATAGCTTTTCCTGAATAGGTTGTTTGAGCTAATTGACTGGAGAACCAAATAATCAAACCAATGCTGCATGGAGATTTGGAGTAAATATCTCATCTTATAGAATTTAACTGGTCATTAGTCTGCTTTATGAAAGTCTTAACTAATTCCTACTGACCTCTTCACCCCATAGTGTTCCCTTGGGTCATTCTATTCAGATGAAATAGCTTACTTTAGCAAATGAAGTCACTGATTAGATTAGTAACACCATTTATTCCCTAATAGTTGCCTATTTATTTAACAGATCTTGATTATTAAAAAACTGTTTCACTCTACTATTACTCTTATGGTCTTTGATAAACCCACAACTTGTTTATATCATGTCTTTCATTTCAAGGATCAAGGACTTTTCAATTATTTTTATGCCAAACTGTAACTTTTACATACTTTTACAATATTTCCCTCTTTATTTTTCAGCAATTAGAGGTTTACATGCAGTTGTAATAAACATTACTGAAAGATCTACTATGCTATTTTGCTACCCCTCCCCCACAAGATGGTAATATAGAACTAAAGAAAAATATCACAGCTAGAATTGATGACAATCCATTTACCTTGTTCAGAACTCTTCAGTTTTAAATGCCCTAGTGTGTGCGGATGATGTATGTGCGTATTTATTTCTATGCAGCTCTATCACATAGTAATTTACCACCATTACAATCAAGACACAAAAACCTACTGGAATAGGGATACTCCAGAAATTCTCACAGGCATCTTGTACTTGTTACTGTCATTAATCTCCTCCTGCTTCTCCTCCTTGTTTGACAAAGTTGCCATACACTAGAGAAAGAAAAAGCTTTTTATTTACTAAATGGTGCTGTGCAACAACTTCATAGCCACGTAATTTGCTATATTCTGCTTTTACAAAGCTTAAACCTTACCTCATACCAAATACAAAGGTTAACTGTACAGTTGTGTCCTCATTATAGAGGAGGTTTACTTTCAGCAATTTCGGTTATTTTGAGTCAATTGCAGTCCCAAAATTTTAAATGGCAAAAATTCCAGAAATGAAGAAATCATGACTATTAGACTGCACACTATTGTACTGAGTCTGGTGACATCTGCTGTCCTCTGCTTCACCTAAGACTTGCACCCTTCTTTTGTCCAGTGTATCCACACTAGCTGCCCTCTCGTCACTTTGCAGGTGAAGGAGTTATCAGATCAACTGTTGGAGTACTGCAGTGCGTGGGCTTAGGAAACCTTCATTTTCTTAATATTGGCACCAAAGCTCAAGAGTAATCAATGGGGACGAGGACAAGGGCGATGAGCACAAGTCAAAGAAAGTCTTGAAGTGGTTCTTTTACATGAAAAAGTAAAAGTTTACTACTTCATAAAGAAAGAAACAATACCATATGCTGAGGTTCCTATGTATCCAACCAGAAGAAGAACAAAGTAAATTTTTATTAGTCTTGCTGTCGCACCTTGATGCACAAAGTTATGGCCACAGTATGTGGTAAGGGCTTATATGAATTGGGGAAAACAATAAATTATGAGATTTATGTGAAGTTTAATTTTGTCAACTTGATTGGATAGAAAAACATGTAGGAAGCCAGGGGAGTGAAATTCTGTGCATGTCTGTGGGGGCATTTCTGGAGAGAGTTGGCAGGTGGGACAGCAAATTGATGGGAGAACCCTGCCTTAAGTATGGATGGCACCATGCACAAAAGGAGGAGGAAACCTGGCAGGTCCCTCCCCCTGCCCCCTTCTCAATTCCAGGCTGCCAGGAGGTCAGATGCTGTTTTCATCACATACTTCCACTATAGTATTCTTCCTCATCATAGAGAGAGAAGCAGTGGGGCTGTTACACATAAAACTGATAAATTGAATAGTGCAAAAAAGCCATATCATAAGGCAATAGAACTGAATAGAAAGCCTAAAAGGAAGCCCACATATAAAAAAACAACTACTTTTTGGCAAGGCATTAAGTATTAGGTCTGGTGTAAAGTGTGTTTTCAATAAATGCTGCTGGAGAAAAATGGATATCCACATGTAGACAAAAGAAACTATAATCTATCTCTTATTAGTAAAAAATAATCAACTCAAAATGGATTGTTTAAATATAAGCAATCAAACCATGATGCTAGTAGTAGAAATCATAAGAGAAATTCTTCATGACATTATACCAGGCAAGCACTTCTTTGAAAAGAGCCAGGAATCTCTTGAAAAGAAAAACAAAGCAAAAATATACAAATAGGATTACATCAAGCTGAAAGCCTTCTGCACAGCAAAGGAAATAAGTAGAGAAAACTTTTGCAAACTACATGGCTGACAAGGAATATATCTGGAGTGTATAAGGAACTCCAACACTCAAGAGCAAAATAACCTAATAGAAACAGCTCAAAAAAAAAAGATGTATAGCTGGCTAACATGTACATGAGAACTTGCTCAACATTTGTAAGCATTAGGGAAATGAAAATCAGAACGAAAAGGAGATTTAACTTCACTCTAGGAAGAACGGCTTTTATCCAAAAGACTAAAGGTAACAAGTGTTGGCACAGATGGGGAGAGAAGGAAGACCTTGCAAATCATTGGTGGGAATGAGAGTTTCTTCAGGCATGATGGATAACTCAAAATAGAACTTCCATAAGATACAGTAAGTGCAAGTACTACGTATGTATATATACAAAGAATGTGAAAACTGGCTCATCAAAGAGATGTCTATGCTACCTTGATTAGTGCAACACTCTTGCAACTGCCAAGAGGATGGGAATAATCTGTGTCCATTATTAATACAGAATATTACAGCTATATTTACCTATATGTATATCTATCTATCTATAAAAAAAATCTACAGCCATAAAAAATTAAGCTCTGACTTTTGCTACAATATGGATAGAACTAGAAATCACACTATGCTTAATGAAATAAGCCAGAGAGAGAAAACCAAACCCTGCATGATCTTCATATGTGGAATCTGAAAACCCTGCTCGAGAGTAGAAGTCAAGAGTAGAATCACGACTACCAAAGGTTGGGGGGTAGGGTGGGGGGAGAACCTGAAGGGCTTGATCACCGGGTGTGGAGTTGCAGTTCTGCAACAGCAAGAAATGTTGATCTGCTATTACACAGGGGCTAAGTACAGATCATGATAGGTAAGCCTTCACCTCAGAATGCTAGAAGAGGGCTCTGGAAAGCTTTCATCATAGAAAATGAAAAATACTTGAGGAAAGAGATATGATTTACCTGATATAAACATTTTACAATGTAGTAAAGTATCACATGGTACCCCAAGAATGTACATAGATTATATTTTCATGCATAAGTTCAATTTTTAAAAATCATATTAATAAAAGTCATAAATTGACATAATAATTTGTCAAGACAGTGATCTTTCTTATGTAACTGAAATATAATGATCTGACTACTAGGTTACTGAAGAAAAATAAAAATAGACAAAACCTCTATTCTAATGTTCATAGACAGTCCAATCATAGTTATCCAAAACCGAAGATCATGTGTGTGCCAAGAAAGGATTGATAAAATTTTATGCATCTATAAAATGAAATACTATTCTCTATAATAAAGAAATATACTGCTGGGCATAATGTTGCACAGTTGTAATCCAAACACTTGGGAGGCTGAGGCAGGAGGATTGCTGCAAGTTCAAGGCTTCACTTGGGCTACAAAAGCGAGCGCAATGTCAGGCTGAACTGCGTAATGAATCCCTGTCCCAAAAAGGGAAAAGAAAAGAAAAGAAAAGAAGAAAAGAAAAGAAAAGAAAAGAAAAAAGAAAAGAAAAGAAAAGAAAAGAAAAAAGGGAAGGGAAGGGAAGGGAAGGGAAGGGAAGGGAAGGGAAGGGAAGGGAAGGGAAGGAAAGGAAAGGAAAGGAAAGGAAAGGAAAGGAAAGGAAAGGAAAGGAAAGGAAAGGAAAGAAATGTATCTTGCCAGGCATAGTGGTGCAGGTCTGTAACCCCAGATCTTGGGAGGATGAGGCAAGAGTATTGCTGCAACGTTGAGGCCGACGTGAGCTACAAAGTGAGTTTAAGTTCTGCCTGAACCTCATAGTGAAACCCTTTCTCAGAAAGAAGAGAAAAGAAAAGAATAGTACAGAAAGGAAAGAAATGGAACAACACAGGTAACTCTGAAACACGTTTAATAAGTTAGTGAAGTCTGATTCAAATGGCTATGTAACATTTGATTTCATGCTGGAAGAGGAAAACTTTATGGATAACAATGAGATTTTTTAAAAATATGGTTCATAGACAATCCCTACCGGTTGATTCAACTTATGAGGAAAACCACACTAAACACGAACCTACATACTTTGTAGCACTATTTATGTCATTAAAATACATAGATACAGTATATCTATTAAAATTTTAGCTCAGATGGATGCAAATGTAGATATATTGTCCTAAAACCTTGGTCTTTACAGAAATAAAATGACAATACCAAAGGACAAGTGTGTTTCATTTAAGTTACTGTTCACCATTATAAAACCTTTTTGATGCGTTGAGTTGCACCCTAAAAATTTATAAGGAAACTGTAGTCAGAGAAGATAAAAAAGAGCACATATTACGTGAATATTTGCCAATTGCAAAAGCCTGAGAGTATCACTATTACCCTAGAATTGAGACACCAGTTAGTCTGGAACGGAGGAACAAGCGTTGAAATAAGGCGGAGATGGGGGAGGGGAGCAGAGTGAGGCAGGAGAGGAGAAGAGCGAAGCCGCGTTATGCGCACGCACCAGCTTCCCAGGAGGAAGGGAATCATCATGCGCTGCAAACACGCACTAAAGCGGAATTTAAACTGAAAAAACATAAGTAAGACAAAAAGAGCTTCATTTGAAAAATACTAATTAGAATCTGAAAGAATGCAAATGTAATGTTTGATATGCTATTTAGCTCAGGAGTATTTGGGCTGATGAAACATTTTAAGAAATATTAGGTTTTAATATATAACAAGAATTGTATTTTACTGTTCATCTTTCTGTGTGATGTCTGTGCCTGAAGGTAATAGATTCATCCCACTGGAGAGTCTTGAATGAAAATGATAAACTCAAGATATTAAAACTCAAAGAGATGAACATTTTCTATATATTTTACTCTAATCAAGATAGAAATTATTCTTGAGTCAGTTTACCAGATAAGTTCCGAATTTGGGAATAGGCTGTAGAAGGTAAAATAATGTCAAGGGATTCTGGGTTGTCTCTTTTTAGGGAAAAATTGTCGTAAAAGGCCTCTGGGAAAGAAATTAAACAGATGCTCAACTCCTGAATTTAACAAAATGCCTAATTTAAAAGTGTATTTAACACCTTTTTATTTTCGCTACTGAAAGCACAACTTTTGAAAATCTTTTTCTTTCTAATTTCATTATCACCTACTACCTTCTTGTTTCCTAAGAGAAGTAAAGCTTAATGAGATATTCTAATAGAACAATGGAAATTCTCAAGAGAAAATTAGAATGTTAGTACCTGAAGGGATTTGCAGATTAATTTGTCCAGTTACTACACACAGTAAGAGGGGAAATCAAAGAAATGTTTTCCGTAAATAGAAAGTACAGTGCACGGTAATTATGCAGGGAGCCTTGGTTGGTTTCTCCCAGTGTTGCTTTTGTGCAAGTGACTCCCTGCACAGTTGTGAAGGATAACAAGTATGAACAGGAAAAATTGTGGGATCTGGGAGGCATACTATAAGCAGAATATGCCTTTCCTGCTTTTTATTTTATTTTTATTCTGTTTTGACTTTACTAAGGACTGAAGAACATTAAGCGTGGGATATTTAGAATATATACAAGACTACGAGGCCTTCCTCAGGTTCACACAGGCTGGACCGACTTGTACAGAACACAGAGACAATTTTCTCCCTTCCATTGCACAGCTAGGTAGGAGGAAAGACAAAGCATGGTGGAGGTGGTATGAACACATCGCCTACAAATAACTTCAAGCATTTGTATTCTGTTTTGCATCAAGCTGTAGTTATCATACTGAATTCTACACAGTCATTAAATCACTACTACATTTTCCTTTGGGGTAATTCAGTCTTTTTGGCTTAGTACATATTTTTAAGATTCCAAGTTATGAATATGTATACCCAAGGAAGACATTTAGAAAGCAAGTGTAACTGGCACATGCTTCAAATATCCTGAGGCATCTGAGTTATTGTACAGGAATGCATCGTGCAACTATCGTTATAAACAGCTATTGTTCATGTCAATGAAAATTTGTCTTCCTTACACCAGAACATAATGTGATTAAAATGGTGTGAAAGGCCACTAAAGATGCTCTGCGGAATGCCTACTACTCAGTTGTCAGCCGAACTTGAACACACTGAGAAACTGCAGTTTGCGAAAGTCGTGGGAGATCCATTATCAAGAGAAGACTCAACAGCCTCACACACAACCCAAGTATGACAGCAACAATCATTTGAAAAGGAAGATGACGGAACTGCATATGTGCATCAAGACAGAATGTCACAGGTTGATTAAAATAGACAAAAGTTAGATGCTGGAGTCAGACTTTTCACTAATAACTTGTGCTTCCAAGAAAGTAGCCCTAGACCCTGCCCTTAGAGATACAGCAAACTGCAATGAAGGTAACAAAAATTTATCAACAAGTAATTTAGGGAAGTTCTATTATCCCTGAGCTCCCTGACCTGCTACAGGTAGGTGTGGATGTCTGTCTCAGCCAAATTACTCTTCGCCAAGCTGACAAGAGCACAGTCATGATGTGCAGTTTCAGAAAGCACCTTGGCCCAGAAAGAATGTAAGGATAAGGTGCAAGATGCATGGTTGCTGGAATTGAGAGTCAACTTTTCCTGGACCTGGAAAAGCCCTATGTACTCATCATTCTGCCTGTAGAAAAGTGCCCATTAGTGTTTGATCCAAAAATATCTGAACAGGGCACTGTGGAAAGGCTAAAGTGTAAGTCAAGATTTTGTTAAAAAAAAAAAAACAACTATATATCTCTCTCTCTGTCTCTGTCTACAACTTTATCTATATCTGTCTCTGACCTATATATGTCTGTATCTGTACTTTGCAGGCTGGCCTTAAGAAATACAGGCAGAAATATATTTGATTAATTAATTAATTAATACAGGAATGCCTGTAATTCCCGGCCCAAGTCGTCTCAGGGACTGACACACAAGTATTCTTAGTCTAAAGTGTCTAGCACTTCAGAGTTGGGTGCTAAAGCTTGCTGTAGTGAAAGGCACCATCCTTCCTGGACTGTGACTATTGAGGGTTACCTAGCCTCTCTTTCCTGCGGTCCATCTAAGAAAGGAATAATGAGGAATTTTTGGAAAAGATCCAGAATGTCACTACTCTTTCTTGTTATGTGAACATTAAAAAATTGAAAGCTAATTCTGTCTTTTCACAGATCTCAATTCAAATAATGCAAATACTGCCTCATAGCAAAAGGCAAATGAATCTTTCTGAAGTTTGTTGGGTGAGAAAAAAGCAAAGACCTCACTCATAATGACCATCTAATTTTACATTAACTGCTCTCTAATGAAATCCCTGTAGAATAATTCTAGAGTATACCACAAAAGGTGACTTATTGAATTCTGCAATGGATCATGTTGACCCTGAAGAACGTGAAGTCACAAGGATAAGAATTATAAGCTGAGACATTTTCCAGCTTGCATATGGAGCACTTAAGGTGTATGTAGATATTAACACTCAACACCAGTAGGTATAATAAACTACCTAGAATACAAGTACAGCTGAACTGTATTCCCGAAGAGACTGATTTTCCCGAAGAATGACAAAGATGGCAATACACTAAAGAATGATTTCCTGGTGGACTGTGTCTTTGTTTTTCTGGAACCAAATCATGCAGTCTTCAGAATCACTCCCCAAAAAGAATATTAGTGTCTGAAAGGTGAATATGAAAGATACTTACTGGTGTTTTTGCCTTTTTAGATGCTCTTATGGTCTGTTTTCTCTACTCGACTAATTTCAACTACAATTCAATTGAACTTCAAGAAGTTAGCCTGTATTTTTGTGTCCCTAAAATAAGCAAGTGGATGTGATAAATGTTTCTGGAATTGAAGATTCAAGTAAGACACATTCTCTACTTCCAAAGCTTTCAGTTTACTAGTAACAGTAAAAAGTGTCAAAACTAATATATCTCGGATATTATATATATATATATATATATATATATATATATATAATCAATGAAATATAAGGAAATTGTCACAGGAATTTAAAAAATTCAAAAGCAAGGAATCATTCCACTTATGCCTCTGGTTAAACTAAAACTCTGCTTGTCTCCTGGAACCCCTAAGGAAGGTATCCGTCTAACCTACCCTGCAATATGGTACAAGCATGCAAAGAAAGACAATAGACAAAAAGTTCTGCAGTTAGGAGCTGTGGGATGCTCAGGGTTCTCACTGGAACAAAAGGCTGAGCAGCGCAATTTGTAATAGCTAGATCGTGGAAGCAACCCAAATATCCATCCGCTGGGGACTGGATAAAAAAATTGTGGCATTTTTATATATTACTCACCTATAAAGAAGACAAACCTGAGGCTTTTATAGGTAAATGGTCACAAATAGAGACCCTACTCATAATTGAAATAAATCAGGTGTGTATGTGTAAGCAACGTATTGTATCATTAGTGTAAGAACCTGAAAGTGTGAATATAAATTACAAGGTATGATAAACATTGTGAAATGAAAGGAAACTGCTCAGAAGTAAAGAGCAACTGGGATAAGGGGAAAGAGAAGAGGAAGAAAGGGATAATTATGTGTGTATGTGTGTGTATATGCAGGATGGCTAACATAGTTGTACTTCTGACTTCTGTCGCTTTAATGTAAGGAACAGTTAATGATCAGTTGTTTGATCAATCTTACATGTCTATATTTGTTCTCTTGAGTATACACTTTAAAGTTATCAATATGTAATACAACAACCACTGTTAATTCCCTGTCCCCTTTGTAATTCAGTTTTGATTGTACTGTTCTTGTGCTACTGTGTAAGTGGCTGTTTGTTTATATGTTTTCATTCTTTTATTTTTAAAATAAATAAATAAATAAATAAAAGTTCATGGCTTTTATTGGTATCCATCAGGGAGGTGGGGGCACAGAGTGCATAGGGAAAAGAAACTTTGTAGCGATATCAGGCTCAGAAGCCTCCAATTAACAATGCACAGAGTTCTGATATATGCAAGGCAGGCACCTTTACTGCCAGGAGCAATTGTCTCAATATATCCAGGTCTACATGTCTCAGTAGATAGGGTGAAGGCGAGGCCAGGGACAGGTTGTGGCAAGGGCTTTGTTTCTCAGGAGAGAGCAGTGTGGTGGTCTCCCACAGTCTCTTCTTTAAGACCCTTTTAGGTTCATTTGCTTTAAAAAAAAAAAACCACGGGACATGCATAAACGTCTGCTTATGCCTAAAACTATGTACAGTGTATAAGACAATCATATAATTTTTTGCATATATGAATATACATATATATGTATATAGAGAAGAGAACAGAAAAAAATCATTTTAGATAAGGGAACCAAACAGATATCTTACAATAAATTACTTATAAAATATATTCTTTATCAAGGGGTATTTATAAAGGACTTCTTTAAAGAACTCAACAAACTATTTTTTGTGTGTGTTTCTTTTAGAGACAGGTTTTTGCTATGTAATCCATGCTGTCCTTGAACTCACTTTGTAGTCCAAGCTGTCCTCGAACTCGCAGTGATCTGCCTCTCTCAGCCTCCCAAGTGCTGGGATTATAGGTGTGCACCAGGACATCCGACCTTCAGCAAACCTCTAAGGTCATTCAAGTAGAATTCTTTTAATATCTGGTATATGCTTGCATTTCTTATTGCTCTGGCAAAAAATTAAAATGTTTCTGTAAGTGGCATTGACCAATACATTCATTGATGAAGTCATCAACCTCATTCTACAAAATTTCGGTGTTCGGTCATTGAAAACAGGAACACCACCATCAGCAAAAGGTTTTCAATTCTAACAACATTTATACTTTTTGTAATAAAGAATGAGGAAACACTTTCAAAAACTCCTTTAAGTACTTAATATCTCAAAGTAGAAAAGACTTCACATTTCAAAAAACTGTCAATTATCAGATGTTCAAAATGCTTCATAAAACATGATAATTTAACTGGCAAATATATTCATTCAATTGCTCTAATAAACAGATGCCAAAGCAGTTAATTATGCAAGGAATTTATTGTAGAAAATGCCAAATGATATTTTCATTCTGCACATTGTTACTGCACATATTATTTGACTAGAACTATTGTTCTGGATATTGAAACCATTAATGTTTGAGACATAGCAGCTAGAAAAGTTTGGTGGCTGAAGAATATTCACAATAGGTGACTTCCAATTAAAACATGAGACCCTTGAGTGCCTTTCTCTTTAGACATCAGGGTGGAATTTATTTACTGTGTAGTAAGGAGAGTAGGTCAAATCACTGCTTTGCACATTAGCTGTTTTATTTATGATATTTTAGTGATAGGTCTCTTGGGAATCTGGTCAGTGACAAAGAAAAATCTTGGTAAGTAGCTGCAGAAATCTGGTACCAAATGGGCATAAAACATGCACTGAACCTCAATAATATTTTCTCTCGTTTCAGGAACACAGATCTCATTCTGCAATCTCTATGAATATTGCATGACTACTGCTGTCCATATAGTTCAAAGAAATAGTTATATGGTGCTTCTCAGTCTATTCTGCACAGGATCTTATGAAGAAAAAAGCTTTTTCTTGATATACACTGCACGGAGAAATGTTCAATGTAAATGAGAGACTTTCAGTGTCATAATATCATGTGGAATTTAAGAATCATTGAACATATACTGAGGACACAAAAAATATGCTCTTTATACCTTATAAAACATGACAATGTTACTGACAAATATAGGAATTCAGTGACTCTAGGAAACAGATGCCAAAACAGAGTTAGAAATGTAAGATGCTTGTTTCAGAAAATGCGAAGGAAGATAAAGAAGAAGAAACAGTAGATATGGGAAGACTTCAGAGTTGATGCAGATCTGATAGCTATGAAAGAAGGAAGGAAGCAAATCAACATCAGATAGGAAATGTTGAGTGCAGTGATCAGTGATTTCAACTGAGCTGACAGGAAGTATTCAAGCTGAGTGACACATTGAGAGTTTGGAATACAACAGTAATGGTCCTAAATGATCCCCCTTAGAATCTGTCATTGACTAGGAGCAGAAAGTAGAAGAATGGCCTTAGTTACAACATCGTAGTGGGTGGGACAGGTGAAATATGGGTACATTGGTCCATTTCCCAGGAGATCAGCTTTGGTCAGCTGCCCTGATGCTGGATACCTGAAGTTTAAAGGATGAGAGGTTCAGTTTGCTTCATGATTTGAGAGATTTCAGTATATGGTTAGTTGGCTCGAGGAGAGAAACATGATGGCAGAGGGCGTGGTGGAGCACAGCTGCTCACCCCAGAGCAGTGAGGAAGCAGAGCACAGAGGAGGAGCATCCTTCAGAGGCTTCCCCGAAGTGACACAGCTCCTTCCCCTGGGCCCTACCTCCTAAAGGCACATTCAACCAAGAACGTCCATGGATTAGTCCACTGGTGAGCGAATCCCTCTCCGCGGAACAGTCACCTCTCCAGAAATCTCAGTCCAGGCAAGTCCACAATTGAGATGGTTACAAGGCCTTCACCCAGGCTTAACCCACATAGCCTCTTTTCTCCACATAGACACAGAGAACAGATGCTTACTGATTCCTAGACATTTCTCCTTCTGAGGAAAGTTTAGAAGAAAGTTTAGTGAGATGAATTCTAGCCTCTTCTGTAGTTTTAGTAGAATTATTCCTACACCTATGCATGATGCCCAGCATTGGTCACCCAAAAGGGATGCCACTCTGTCTCATTAATGCTTATGTCAGCTCTGCAGAGAAAATGAATGTCCTCATACCAGAAGCAAGTAAAAGCAAGTAGATAGGATGCAAATGGACAGGAAGAATAAAGGAGAGAAAGAAAGAAAGAAAGAAAGAAAGAAAGAAAGAAAGAAAGAAAGAAAGGGAGGAAGGAAGGAAGGAAGGAAGGAAGGAAGGAAGGAAGGAAGGAAGGAAGAAAGGAAGAAATAAAGAAAAAAGAACTGGAAGTATACAACTACTATTAGATTTTGGAAAGAAATAATTTCTATGAAGGATAGCTCTGGTCATTAAACACAAAAATATTAGATAGATGACTTCTAAATACTATTAATAAGTGATAATTTTGAATGCAAACAGGTACATCAGTAAGTCCATTTAATTGGCTGACTGGTTGATTTAATTTTAAAAATTATATAGAAATAGGACTACAGTGAAACAAGGGACATTTTTCGTATCACTGGGGTTGAAGCCAGGGATTTCACACAGAGTTACATCCCCAACCCTTCTTTATATTTTTTATTTTGAGACGTATTTTCACCTATCTGCCGTGTTGCTCTGGCCAGGCTTGAACTTGTGATCCGCCTGCCTCAGCATCCCAAAGTGTTCGACAGAGAAATAGTTTTTTTCATTTTATAGGAAGACAAACCAATCTAATGGAACTGCAGCCTAGAGTCTATGTCTATTTTCATCTTTTTCCCTGTCCACTTGTAGAGAGAAATTTATTAATGCACATTGCATAACTGATTCTTACAATCTTCTTTCCCATTTGCTTTGTTTTGGCTTTACATTTGTTACCTTTATATTTTAACTGTGATTCCCTTTGAACACTTCACATATTGTCAGCTGAAAAGAAGAAAAGGAGTTACGGGAAAAAGAACCATAAGAGTAGGAAGGACAGAGGTATTCTCTTATTAAATCTCATTTGCTTTAACCCCAGACTTGTCTTTTATCCTGCTAATTCTGATATCCATTTGAGTGATCTTTTTTCTGGTTTTGGTGGAAGAATACACAGTAGGATCAATTAACACACTGACTTCATTTTGGAAGAGAGATGTGATAGTGTGTCACTCCTTTCTCAATTACAGTGTTAACAATGTTTAAACATTTGTTTACATAGCACATTAGTAACTAATTTCTGGTTTGTATTCATAACAACACTAGGGTTTTAAATTTTATCATTTAATTACATAGATATGGTAACACTGTTTTTAACTTTCTTTGGTCACAGAAATATTCAGCTCTGTGTGAAAAAAGATAAAATACACAAGTGTGATTATCTCACACATGCTATTGTAGTTTAAGGCCATTCAATGGGAAGCAACTTAGTAATGTTGGGTATGTGTGCTATGTTTTTCTTGTGCAGACTCTAATTAAAAACCAGAACAGAGAGAAAAAATGTATAATGCCCATGTAGATGTTGTCACATATATTTCAAATCTTTAAAATAAATTGTGCACATGTTTACGATAGGACTACTGTTGTTCTGAAATATCCTTATCATCTGATATACGTTTGATACACTTAATGTCAATAAATATGTATCTACATTACCACTCATACTGTAAGTACATTATCCCCAAAATTGAACATATTCCATACCTCATCAGTCATTTACTTTGGGGCCTCTACAGTGTTCATAGATTTTGAGAAATATTAAATGAAGACATAAAAAGGTATATGTTATTGTGAGATAAGAAAGACAGCAAGCTTTCTACAAACCAGGAAATGAGACCTCACAAATACATGGAATATACTGGCATCTTGGTCTTACTCTTTCAGTCTCAGATGGTGGGAAATATATTTCCACTGCTTACGAACCACTTGGCCTGTGATACTCTGTTATAGTAGGAAAACTGACACCCAGTATTAGATAATAAGAACTAGTTGAGAACTGTTTACAGCTTTTCTAAAGGTTCCAAACACACCATTGTTAAAAAAATTCCCAAAGTGTGAGAATACATAAAGTACAGGGTGATTGCTCAAGACACTGTAACTAAAGAAAGCCTTAAGTGGATTGAGTCAAATTTATTGATTTAGATTTTAAGGCACTGGTATATTATGAAATTTGTTTTCAGTTTCATTCAGTTTATGCTTCACTATTTATGTGAGAAGTAAACATTATTATAGATATTTCCTACAATTATTTCAATGTTCTTTTTCCTTTTTTCATTTTATGATGTTCTTGCCAGTTTTTATGTCAGAAGGAAGTCAACAGTTAAGAGAACAATATATTATGAAGGTAGCTTTTTCTGAAGGCAAGGTTAGCTAACGAAATAAAAGAACATAAGGTTTACCCATTAAAATTCTCACAACTATATTTCTATGATTCCATATGCTACTGACATATTTTTTCCCAATTTTAAAACTCTACACGGATTTCTGTGGTGTTTATGTATAAGGTTTTTCTTTATGTGACTGGGACTTGAGATAACACATCTTGTTGTAGTCACTTCACATAAAATTTTAATTATTTCTAAAAGCACTTACTAATTGTACTCTGGGACTAGTAATGGAGGGATAAATACATGATATAACGAAGGTGCTATTTCTCAGAAGCATTATTCTGTGCTCTGAAACTTTAAACCATGTACTTAAAGTTATTAAAAATGAATAAGAAATGTGGTGCTGTGGGTTAATTGTGTCCTTCGGAAAAGATATGCTGAGATGCTAACTTCTAGGCAGTACTTCTCACCATAACCTCATGTGGGAATAGGGTTTTTGCAGACCTAATCAATTAAATTGCAATGATGTCATAGAAACAGGGTGGGTCACTCACCTGGTACAACTGGTACCCTTACAGGAAAATCACCACATGAAGAGAGACTCCTCGGGAGAAAAATACACAACAACAAAAACAGAGTTTGGAGCCAGGCTGCTGCAAGCAAGAAAAATTGAGGGTTACCAGCAAAACGCCAGAAGCTAGAAGATAAAGACAGAATTCCCTTTTATGTTCACCAAGGATCACGTTGTTGGACCTAAGTATGTTATAAAAAGAACTGTTACTGTTAGTTTTGCCTTTGAAAAATGCTATGAAAATCACTATGTGCAAGTGCATCCTCAGCTGTGAAAATGTAGAATTTTGTAGAGTAAACTTTAAAAGTATTTTACACAGGAGTGATGGCTTGTTATCCCCACTATTCTAGAAACATGTACCTAAGTGCATCAAATAATCATAGCAGTTCAACCAGGAAAAGAATTAGGAACTAGAGTTTGTTTCTGTAAAAGTTCTTTCTATTTTACAGAAAAGAAACCTGGCTTTTTATTAAATATTTTAAATCCTAGATATTTAAGTCATAAGTTGTAAATAATCACATTTTTTTTCACAATAGAAAGTTAATAAATGCCCTTTAGTCTTTTGAAATACTGCAGAGGAAAACAACTGTATTATACCATTGGGCAAGAGCAATGTACCACACTGGGAGGAGAGAAACTTGTCAGAATTTGGGGCAGAGTGTATGAGAACACATGTAAAATTATGTATATACTTATCTAATCAACCCTATCCAGTCGTTTTTGGAATTATTCTAAGGAGCGGTCAGGTAAGTGTTCATGTTTAAGTGTATTAATCTGAATATTCTTTACAGAAGAATATATATAACTAAAGAGGCAACATGGAGCTGAATTTTACCCAATGGACAACTTCTGGTCATGATCTCCAGAGCCTCTTTGAGAGACAGTAGGATTTCTGCTTGCAGACACACTGTCGCTATTTGTCACTATGGAAGCAACTTGCAGCAATCTGCAGTCATGGGCTGCTACAAAGAGAAACTCAGAGAATGCATTGCTGAGAGTGCCGTAGCACAGCAGTTTGTAACACCCTGGAACCACTCTTTCTCGGCAAAAACCTGGAGGCCACATTCGAGGCCTTCCTCCCTTGCTGCTGTATCCTGCCTGTGGCTCTCTTTGGAAAATTCTAAGTTAAAGTTGGTATGTTGAGATAATAGAGGCTGTCTATCAGTCTCTATCTTTCCTCCAGCATAGAGAATACAGAACAGTGGTAAAACATAGACAATCAACCACACCACAAAAAGAAATAATATAAATATTAACAAGGAAATAAATTGTATCTAGGTGTAGTCCCATGAACATGGGTTGACATTGTTTTTATATTTAAAATTAGCAGGTTTTTGTTTTGTTTTGAGACAGGGTCTCATTATGTATTTCAGGCTGGCCTTGAACTCATGAAGATCCTCCTTCCTCAGCCTCCCAAATGCTAGGATTGTAGGCATGTGCCATCACACCTGGCTTCTAAGATTAGTAGTTTAAAAAGGTACCTGTATCTAACATATTGATTGTATCATCTGTATTTCATAGGGAAGATTAAGCACAAGACAGTGACAATATGTAGACATATTTCTAATCACTTGTGTGGTTTGGATATTTATGATAGGGTTTTTTGCATGCTTAATATGGAAACATGCTTTTCTATATCAGTGCAACATGATCTGTTAAATTATTTTTGGCAACATTATAACCTGCTATTTGTGAGTTACTTTTATTATGTAGTACATATTTAACCTCTAGGGCAGCACGTTTGTTTATGTTCTGAATATCTTGATTGTCTCTCAGGTAAGTGGCCTTTTAACCAGTCGATTCTTGTATTGAATAAATTTGATAACATTGTCATTTTTATATTCCCTGTCATATTACAAAACTGAACAAAAAGCAATATTTGGTCATCCTTTATTTAAATAACTGGACTGATAAGTGGTTAGAAGAAAACTGTTTTATGTTTACAAATATTGAGCAATATTTGAGGATACTATGATTGTTTATTATATTATTCAAGCTTTCACTGTTTGAATGTGCATAAATGCCAGATTAAACATATGTCTGTACTACTATTTGCAATCTTATTCAACATCTCTGTCTTCTAGAGAATCTCAGATCGTCTTTTCAACCCAGGATCTATGATGATTATATCTTTCAGGTTGTTTGGGTGACTTTGTAATACAGAATCTGGAGAATGGAAGAGAGTTTAAATGAAGTCTGTAAGGCATATAAGGGGATATGTAGTAAAGAGAAGTAGAAAGTAAAGAATAGAAAAAAAGGTTGGCCAGAAATACTAAGCCAATCTTAGTTTGAAATATTCAGGCAGATCAAAACATAAACTACAGGAAACAAATTCTAAGTACACATGGTGGGAATCCTGTAATACTGTAAGAAACAAATGGGTAGGTGCGATTCATAGGAGTTCTTTCAAGACATAGCTTAGAGCAATTCAAAACTAAACATTATAGCAACAACAAAAAGCCAAAAACATCACTACTAGCAACTGAATGGCAGGGAGGAAAAGAAAAGGGGAAAAAAAAACCCCGTATATTACAAAAGTCAATTACAGCATTGGAGGACTCACCCCAAAAGCAAAATAAGAAATTAAATGAAAACAAAAATCACCAGAGTCTATCAACTTTGCTGTCATGTAAGGAGAAAAAATTTTTAGTTAAGAATAATCTAAAGACATGTCAGTACTGTAAAATCAAAAGTGCTGACAAATTCACACGGATCTCTAAAGATCACTTTGAAGAAAAAGAAAATTAAAATTCTACATATTAAGAAGATTTTGTACTATATACTTAAACAAGTGTTTATAGATTTTTTAATAAATGCAATTCACTTACAAAATAGCATTAGAACAATACAAACAATACAGAGTACAGACAAAGTGGCAGGGAATTAACAATGGTTTTATTACTTGTTGATATCTTTGAAGTGGTTTCTCAGAAAACAAATAGAGACATGCAATAATGATGAACCAGTAATCACTAACTGATCCTTTCAGTAAAGCAATAGAAGACAGTAGTACAACTGTAGCTGTCCTGTATACACATATGTACATGATTTCCCCTTCTTTCCCTTCTCCTTTCCCACACCCCAGTTGCCCATTACTTTTGAGCATTTTCCTTTCACTTCACAATGTCTATCATACCTCAAGTGTTTATGGATATTAAAAAATACCTGTAGTCAGATATCTGAAAACTATAAAATGTATAGAATATTGACTAAGTTCAAGAAAGCCATGAGAGGAAAATTTCAGAAATGATACAATTACAAGATTCTCAAAATACAATGAACTAAAATGCAATTTATTAACCAACAGTAGAAAATGGAAGTAAAAAATAAAAATAAGAAGCAAAGAGCTCATAGAGAGTGTCATACAAATACTAGCCAGGCAAAGAAAATATGATATTAGTATTACTAGAGTCTCTGAAAAATAGAAAAAAAAATAGAACAGAGCCAATACTTAAACCTAAGAAAACATTTAATCAGTGTAACAATGCTAAGACTTCTATATTAAAGGGAATTTCCAACTACCCAGTGAAACTGTGTCATAATAGTAATCTCTGAAATAGATATGGGAAATCTATTTAATTTTATAGTTGAAGACAGTCTTTGAAGCATCCAGGCAAAAGGATCAAATAATTTACAGTGATAAAGGAATTGAGCTAGCAACATATTGACTTAATATGTTGATTTTCAAAGTCAACATATTAAGTAACACAGTATGAGAGAAGCATTTTAATAAAACTCAGCGATCAAGAGGTGAAGCAAGAATTTTATATGTGTCCAATGATTCTTAAAAATGAAGACTTTAGTATACAAACCAAAGAAACAAAATTTAAGAAATAGTATTCCAGCTATTTCTTCCTGAGGAACACATTTCATTTTATTACAGGAGGAAATAAAAGGACATATAGACTTATAAGAGTATAACTCTACTATTTCTGATATTTCCAGTTTTAAAATCACACACAGAATCCTCAGAAATGCTGTATATATTGAAATATTACCTCTGTTTCTGCTTATTTTGTGAATATTTACATTTAATTTGATTTCTCTTTCTAATAGTGCTGGTTTTTCTCAGCCAATTATTCTCGATTATTTTCTCATAGAAAGGAATATAATTAAAAAGGTACATTGTTAGGGTTCTCTAGAGGAACAGAGTCAAGATTACACCTCAACATGTTAAACCTAATTATATACTATCTATAAAATTATATTACATATAAAATTATGCAAGGAAATTTACTAGGTGAAATTACAGGGTCAGCAGTAGAGTGGGCATGATACCAGCTGCATGCTGGAGGGCCAGGGGATCCAGGATTTGGTCAGTCCACACTCTTGGAAACCACGGAACAGGAGAGACCAAGGGGGCAGAGTCAGTCTGGGACTGGGGGGGAACTGCAAGGCCCCTGGGGAGTTATTGGCTATAATGTTCCTGAATTAGATCCCAGTTTCCTGGAAAAGTAAAATGACTTTCTATGAAAGGGAGTAATTGCATCTATGAATGTTGTTTGCTTAGTTTGGAGTAATACAAATCGGGACACCTCTTTTCTCTCCCAAAGAGAATATATTTGGCACAATCTGCCATGTAAAATAGAAAATGCTTCTGAGGATTGAAACAAAGGAAATAAATTCTATGAATTTCAAGGTTTATAAAAGTAAAGCAGGCAAAATTCCATAGGAAGATTGGAAACAAAAGTAAGTAAAAAACCTTTTTTCTGCTCTGAGATACAATTAACAAGTAAATATCATATATATTTGGTACGTACAATGTGATGATTCGGTATAAACATGTATTGTGAAATGTTTACCACAAGCAATCTGACACATCTGTCACCTAACAGTTATCTTTTTTTATTGAATTAGGTGAGAAGTCTTAAAATATCTTTTCTTAACAAATTGTACATACACAATAGAGTAATAATAACTATGGCAAAGTGCTGTACAGTAGATCTTAAGATTCTATTCCTTTTATAACTGAAATTTGTGCCCTTTAAGCTATTACGACCAGCCAAGACTTTGTGATCTCTGAGTTATTTTTTAGCATCCAAATATTTGTGTTATCATAAAGCATTTGCTTTATTTTACTAGGGTAAGGATCATTCATGTTATTTTATGTTTGTTTTTCATATCTGATGTACCTGTGTTTTAAAGTAGCTATTGATCTTCTAAATGATCTCTCTCAATCACTCTGTCTATCTCTGTCTCTGCTTCTCTCTCCGTATATATGCACACTTCAGCAGTTTGTCGTACTAAGGTCTGAAAGCTAATAGTCACCAATTTGAGTAACTCTTGTAGACACTGAAGGTAACTTGTATTAGTCTCATGATGTCTCAATAAATTTGGTATTAAGATATTTACACAAGTTTTGCTTTTTCTGATATGTACATATTTTTGGTGGACTCGTAATTCTAGTACAGTCCTAGATTAGAGATCTAATTTTAACTTTCTTTCACAAAAACTGAGAATCAGATCAGGCGAAGTCAATGCAAAACGTTAAAAAGTACAAATGCATTTCTCACCTCCATTTTATTATTGTAATTTTGTTATCATGCTCCTAACATAATTCAAAATTCTAATATTAGTAGAAAAACATTTTAGATAAATCAAGTGAATTATAAAGGAAAATGCATTGAAAGTCATTTTTAAATAACAGGAGTTTTAAAGGGCTGAATAATATCCCTCCATGTCTGTGTTTGTGTCACATACTCTTTACTCATTCACCCCATCAACAGACAGGACATCCATAACCACGTTACTGTGAAGAACACTGTAATGAACACTGGTGTGCAGATAATTCTTTGAGACAGCGATCTTATGTTCTTTGGCCGTATACCCAGAAGAAGGATTGCTGGGCCATTCCTGTTTAATGGAAAGGAAAGAAGGATTGGTTCCACCAAACTCAGGTGGATATAGTGATAAGAACCAGAACTAGCGTGGGCCTACTTGGAGGAAGCGGGACCCAAAGATGGGTATAAGCCTTCTATGGAAGCCTCCTAGACAGGCAGGGAAGAAAATTATTTCTGTCTTAACATACACACTCCTTCCAGTGACTCCCACTAGTCAGACCAGCCAGAAGTAGGTGACAGTAGGACCTCTGACCCTTGTACTTTGTTACGGAGCGGTAGTATGGAAGCAAGAATGCACTTGACAAAAAAAAAAAAAAGAACGCACTTGACAGATAACAGTTCAGACACAGGGCTATTAATACCATTTCCTGCCAAGTTGGCCGAAGCTGCTGAAAGGCAGTTTGCCCTCCCAGGTCCTCACAAACAGTCCAGAGTTTTGCTCTAAGCAGTGAGCCTCCGACTTGAGTACTGCATGTTTGGCCATTACTCTAGTCAGCCTTGAGAAATAACTGCGAAATTATGACATATTAATAGTGGAAATTAAAATCTTATAACCATATATATTGAGTTTTCTTATATATCTGACAACCCAGGTAACTGCCAACTTTGAAGGGAGATCTTGTACACTAATATGGAACCAAGTGTGCCACATGAAGTAACGCCTTTACACAACATCCATATCCTACTCCTGAGGACCTGTGGGGTGTTGCCTTCCATAGTTTGTCTATTAGAGAAGAAGGTTAATTGACATGTTGTGTTGCTGATGGTCAGTGGTGATCGTCTGGATGTCTGGACTAAGAGATGCCTAGCAGATTGGGCAAGCACACTTCTGGAGGTGTCCGCACCATTTTTCTAGAAGTGATTGGCATGTAGGCCGCCCAGACTGAGCAAGGGGAGACCTGCCCTCCCTGAGTATGGCGCCATCTAATGGGCTTGCTGTCCTCATGGCGTATGAGAGAAGAAGGAAGAAGCCGGCCCGTGGGTCTTTGAAAGCTCCATCTTGCTTGGATGGGTGAGCCTTTTGCTATTGCCATTGCCTCTGGACATCAGACTCCAGCTTCTTCAGGTTTGTGCTGCTTTGCCTGTGATTTCAAAGCTGTATCTAAAGAACTCTTTGCCCAATAAGAACTAGGATGCATGATAGGCATTACGAAGTGAACGGAAAATGCTCGAAAGTAATGGGCAACTGGGGTGTGGGAAAGGAGGAGGGAAAGAACAGAAAATCATGTACGTGTGTATATACAGGGTAGCTAATTGTGGTACTAGTGTCTTCTACTGTTTTACTGAAAGAAACAGTTAATGATTGCTGGTTTGATCACTATTGCATGTCTCTATTTGTTTTCCGGAGAAACCACTTTGAAGATTTCAACATGTAATACAACAATCATTGTTAATTTCCTACCACTTTGTCTGTAACTCTGTATTACTTGTACTGTTCTTATGCTATTTTGTAAATGGATATGTTTGTTCATATGGTTTCTTCTTTTATTTTTAAAATAAATTAAAAAAATAACTCTTTGCCCAGACCAAGAACATAATGATTTCCTCCGTGCTTTCTTGGGTGTTTTCATATTTTTCAAGTATCACATGTAAGTCTTTAATTCACCTTGAGTTAGTTTTTCAATGATAAATAATGTCCTAAATTTTTCTGGATGTGGATATCCTGTTTTCTCAACACCCTGTTTTGAAAAGACTGTCTTCTTCCCAGCATGAGATCTTGTCACTTTTGTTGAAAATCAATGTATGGATTTATTTCTTTCAATTCTATCCCGTTAGTCTATATATGGTCTTTTATTTCTTCCAGTTCCATGCTATTTGAGTTTATATAGTTTTGTAATATATTATTTTCAAAGACAGATAAACCTCACTATATAAGAAGTGAAAAATTTCTATGAAGAAAAATATTTAAAAATGTAGGGTATTGAATGCTTTTACCTCTGGAAAGAGTCAATTCTTATGGCATTTATAATTAGTAATTAATTTACCAACTTTATAACTAAAATGAAACTTATAAAGTGAAAGTTATATAATATAAAATGAAAGTTATATAAATGAAAGTTTTGGCCATGAAGTCAGAATTATTCAGGGTATCCTGTTCATTGTTACCTTCTGTCTTGGTTACTTTTTTCCCGCTGCTGAGACAAAATACCCAACACCAAAATGAAGGAAGGAAAGGTTTATTTAGCTTACATTTCGTGGAGGTTTCAGTCCATACTTGGCTGGTTCTGAGGCAGAATGGCACATGGCAGAGGGCAAACTGTTTATGGCAGCAGAGCACAGCAAAAACAACCAGCAAAAGGGAGGAATGGCTGCAAGCAGCCTCCTTTTCTCCCCTACATTGTAAACAGCCTACTGCCACCCAGGGGGCGTGTACCTCTCACACAGTCTCCATGCCCTCCACTTTCACAGGCTCAGGATGTTTACAAAGTAAGCACTCTGGCTTCCTGCTGAATCACTCAGCTGAACCTCTAGACTCCCCAAGTTGACACATTGTATCAACCATAACACCTTCTTAAGAACCAGAATAGTGGTTGATACATAAAAGCTTCTTATTTATTAAATAAATAAAAAAACTCCATAAAGCATAGCTGAAGAATGGTCCATAAACACAAGAAAGGATGTCCACATTTAAAACTTACAAATACAAATTGAAACTGAACTCTTACATGATCTATAAGACCGGAAAAGCATAAGAAGCAGAAACCCCTTTAACTATTGAAAAGTCATATATTAATTTTCTTAACATTTTAAGCATTTGTTGAGATAAAATGTCACTCTGTTAGCCAGGCTCACCTCTAATGTGTGAGCTCAAGTAATCCCAGCTATATAGTATATTTTTAAATGACTAGTATGATATGTGTAGCTTTGTTCTCTTTGGTTCTTAATACCTTAATTACTCATGGTTCTTGTGCTTGCATATATATTTTATGATTGCTTTCTCTATTTCTGTAAAGAATGTCATTGTTGTTTGGGCAGAAATTGCATTGAATCTGTAGATTACTTTTGGTAGTATGTACATTCTTCTAAGTCATCACAGTTGGATATTTTTTCTTTAATATGTGTTTTCTTGAGGTTTTCATAGTTGTTTTATAGTTTTCATTGTAGAAATCTTTCAACTGCTTGGTTAAATTTATCCCTAGGCATTTTATTTATTTCATGTAGGTATTTGAAATAAGATTGTTTTCTTGATTTGCATTTCAGATAGCTAGTATATGAATAAGCTAATGATCTTTATATTTTGGGTTTCTATCCTACAACTGTAGTGATTTGTTTCTTCCTTCCAATGACTTTTTGATGGAACCTTTAGAGTTTTTATGCAAGATCATGTTGTCTGCAAGTAGGTAGAATTCAATAATCAGTTTTGCAATAAAGATGGCTTTAATTTTTTCTCTTGTCCAGTAGCTCTGACTAGGAGTTCTAGTACTTTGTCAAATATTGAGAATAAGCATCTTTCTTCAGTTCCAAATCTTAATGGGAAAGCTTTTAACTTTCCTTACTCAGCATGATGCTAAATGTGAGCTTTTCATGTATAGTCTTCATTGTGTAGAGGCACATTCTGCTATACCTAATTCATTAGGAGTTTTTTTCAAAAAAGGATGTGGGATTTATTACATTTTTTCTGCATTCATTGAAATAATGTTTCTTGCCTTTATTTCTGCTAACACTTTTTACATGAAAGAAATGTATTTTCATTGATAGAATTTTTCTTTATAAAACATTACATTGCATGTAAATATTTTGTGATTAATGTATACAAATGTAGCATTCAGAGAAAAAAGTTATCGCTGAGTTGCCAATGTGAAACTTGAAGTTACAGTCCTTCTTTCTCAGCCTGTCTGAGTGCTGGAATCAAAATTCTGTATCACCAAGCCTGGCTAAAAAGAGAATTCTTGTAAATACAGTGCTTCATTGGTAAAAGGATTAACCGTATACAAAATAGTACCACAACAGATGACAGAAGTCATAACTACATTTAGGAACAGGAATTAAGAGCAATGTGGGTTTTTGGGCATGGCAAAAAGCTCACTTGTATCATGTTTCTTTCTCTAAAGATTGACTATGCACTCTGATTTTCACAATTTAGAATGTTGTACATTGTTTTTATTTTAAGTTAGGTATATGGATAACTTTAAAAATTCTCTTCTGGTTAGAGATTCAGTTTATTGTTTTAGAAGGAAATTATTTCTTTTTTACCCACCAAAAACCACTGTGTTTGTCATTACAAAATATTAGCAGTATATCAGGAAATACAATAAGTATAAGATGGCTTTAGTCTCTTTTTTCACAATTTTGGAATCTAATTAAAGAAAAAGTTACAGAGATGAAAACATATATAACAAAAGCCTTTTAGAACAATGGAAATGTTCCAGGGAGATATCTCAAGACCTACAGCATGCAAAAATGTCTATTAAGAAGTCAAGGGGACTACATGAGGGTCTTCTGAAAGCTACAATCTCTGTCTGTCAAGAACAACCTGTAGTCAGAAACTCAGACATAAAGTTAAGTGGCTGAGCCTCTGGGGAGTCTGGGCTGTGTTTCCCTGTTAGGAAGCTCAGGGGTCACTGAAGGATGCAGATCAGAAGCAGGAGAGACCTGTAGGTGCTGCGGCAAAGAGTGGTTTTTTGGAAACCTCAACTAGCAGAGCCTTGAAGATTGGGTGGGTTCAAACAGTGACAGGGAGTGTCTGTGGATTGTCAGTTGAGAGGCTAAGGTTAAGGTTATCTATATACAGACACAATGAATGCACCACCTCCACAACCAAGTGAGGAGAAGGAGACTGCAGGGGATAGTACTGTGTTGCATAAATTGCTGAAGCAATTTATAACCCAGTGCCTTACAATGGGACTGCACTGGAGACAGGCCCTATAGAAGAGGTGAGTAAGTTCAGGGAGGCCGGTAGGGTGAGCCCCCTGCAGTCTGACTGGTGTCCTTGTAAAGGAAAGTGAGAAAGTTGGGCCATAAGGAGAGAATATAGGGGCAGTGACAGGTGTGCAAAAGGAGTCGTGTAGCCAGAACAGAAAAGCCCATTTCCAAGTCAAAGTGAGAGGCGTCAGAGGAAAGTGGCCTTTGTTCTTATTCTTGGACTTTCAGCCTCCAGTGCTATGAGGTAATAAATCTTATTACTTAAGCCACCCAATGTGAGGTACTTTCTTATAGCAGCACTATTAATTTAATACACTGTTCAGTCTAGTATGTCCCATACATGGGCAGCTTTGCTTGACGCCGCTGAACCCCACCTATCTGTCCTGAATTGGAGAGTAAAATAGCCCCACTGGGTTCAGAAAATTTTAAGAGATCATAGACTGTGGTGATGTCTATAGCCAGAGAAAAAGTGGACTTTGGTACTTACATTACTTAATGATTCTATGATTTTCCACATCTCTTTTTCTATATATTTTCTATTTCTTAACCTAATGATGAAGCAGTCTTGAATATTGATAAGGCTGTCATGAAGCTGTCTTGAAATTTCACTGTTTTATGGTTAAATGAACTTTGAATGAAACTTAGTTCTAATTGTTTACAGTTCATGTGAAAAATAGACTGATACCAAGGGACTTACAAATTTTTAGTAGAAAAAATTATTACCAAACACTTATATACAATAATTAGATCACTGTTTTTAAATATCAACCTGAAAAGGGAAAAAAGTGGATAATATTTATTATGAAATAATTTGTATTGTGTAATTGAGTGAATCAAAATGAAGGTTAGCATTTTTGTACTGAATGAGTAATCATTTAATTTTTGTAAGATATTGTATGTTATTATCCTGAAAAATAATTACATGGATTTTCAGAAAGTCAACTAAAATATTAGATAAAATTTAGAAAACATTAGTAGAAAACCAATTTCCTTTTTATTCTCATTAATGAGAAATAATTTATGAGCTAAGCTTTTACATGTCTGCTTTTCACATCTATAAGCTTCTTGTTTTGTGATTACTCCAGCAGGATTTATGCCTTCTTAGAGTAGGAATAGTTATTGTTTTCTTCATAAATTTTCCCCAAGCCTAGAAAAATGCATAATACACAATAGATTTTAATAACTACTAGTAGAATTAGTACAGGAATCACAGATGAAACACTTTGTCCTGGGTTAAAGTGCAAACAGATGAGCGAGGAGGTATATGCTCATGGTCCCCGCTCTTTTTTAGAAGGCAGGAGGATCACTTGAACCTACCTGGAGACTAGTCTGAGTGACTTAACATGACCCTATCTCAACAAAAAAGTGAAAATTGCAGGGAAATATATAACATAAGAAAAGCTTTGCAATCCTATCCTTCCTTTCTTCGGATAATACCACAATTGGTAATTTAACATATATTCTTACACATGTGTCCTGGGTGATTACTGCCTTCCTGAGCAGAAAAGATGGATAACCAAGTCACTGCTATGGCTGATCCATGAAAATAGAGTTTTGCATTTGAGAAGAAACTTGATCATTAACCCATGCTACCTATAAAAGATATCATGCTGCTTTTAATTTAGGATTCACATTTAAAACTTGTATGTTTCCATGGCACATACCATGTTTTTTTTTTAAAAGTAATTACTGGGAGCTTAATATTTTCAATACATCTGTCCTAGTCTTTTGGATTTACATTAATACAGCTTTGCTGCAGTAATTGCTAATTCTCTGGGGACAGAGATGTGTGGAAGTGCACACTTTTGAGCATCCTACTCTTCATCAAGTAAGACCCTAAAGTTTCTTTTGTTTTGTGCAAGAAAATTCTGTGATTTAAGCCAAAAACTCATGAAAGTAGAATCCAACTGGGTGTGGTGGTGCATGTTAGTAATTCCAGCTCTGGGGAGGCTGAGGCAAGTGAAATGCTGTAAACTTGAGGCCTGCCCAAACTGTATAGTGAGTTCAAGGCCATCCTGGGCTACATAGTGAGACCCTGTCTCAGAAAAAAAAAAAAATAGAATCCAAAGTTAATAAGCCATATTGTTTTTGGAGGGGGGAATGTAGTAATAGAAATTCCAAAACCTACTTGAGTTTTGGTGGTGATATTGCAATCTTTTTCCTTATGCATACATTGAAAGTGTGGAGAATATAGGCTTATACAGATGCTTCTAGAAAGAATGAGAGCAGGTAAATTCATATTCAGTAAAAAGTAATAGCATTCTGACAAAATGCCCACTAATCCTATCGAAAAAGAATCAACAGTCTTTATAAATTGACATTTTTCATGAGAAAATAATGAATTGCTCCTTTTGAAGAAAAATGCTACTTCGGTACATGTTTGAAAGAGATTGCATATTGCACTGCTTAAAGTTCACTTGCCACTGGGCCAGAACATGTGGTGGTTCCCTGAAAGCGCCTAGCTTACAGCAGACCAGTACTGAGTTTTAGGGTCTCTGTCATCGTTTAAATTGTCTACTTGCAACAGGCTTCAGAGAGTTAGGCTGTTTAAAATATCACATGATTGCAGCACAAGAGTGACACTCAAAACCATCTAGTTTGACCTTTTTATTTCATAGAGGCATCAGTTGTGACAAAGTAAAGCTTCTATGGCATTTGAAAGAATAGTTTGAAAGAGTTATTTGACTGAAGTACATTTATACAAATTTCTCTTCACCTTGGCTTCCCATGTGTGGGGATAAAGTTGTGGCACAGGGAGGGCACCTTATAACTAAAAATGGCATTTGTACTTCTCTGCTTACAAAGCTTACTAAAGGAATGAGTTATGATTTAAATTTTGTGTACATTTTTATAACAATTCAATTTCTTTGTCAAAACTGAAAAATATTATTTTCTAGAACATCACAGCCAAACTTATACAATTGGTTCAGCTGAATTCATAGTTGTGCCTAAAATCTACATCTACATCTTACTGAAAAGACAAACATAATATAGAAGGTATTTATGTTTACATAAAATACACAATCGCTTTACTATGAAAAACTGTTCTAACAATGGTTATTAAAACACTTACATTTGGATTCAAATTGCTCATTATTTATACAACTCAGAGGATGATGTAAAATTGACTAAAGCTTTCATTCAGCAGTGAATAAAACCAACATTTATACTTTGAGTATTCTGTAGTATCTCAGCACTGCTATTCCCCGTAAACAGATATTTCTAAATGGATTAAAGAGTAAATATAATTAGTTTCACACTACTACCTTATTAATTATGTAAATGAACCTTTGCTTGCATTACTTTCCTGTGAATAGATGATTAAAATTATGAGAATGGACTGTTACTAATTTAAGGGTTTTTCAAAATATTCTTTGGATATCATCAAGAATTCAAGTTTTTGCTTTGCTGCTTGTTTTAAATTTAGTTTGTTCTGCCTTTCCAAATTAAATTGTAGATTTAGAGTTTCTTGATGACTTTTCTAATGTAAGCATTCAAAATAAGGCCCTGTTTTAAGCATTGTTTTATTTCTCATGAATTTTGAAGTTAAATGTTTGCATTGTTGTTTAGCTTTAAATATTTCTTTAAATTTCCCCTGATGCCATGATGTCTGTTTCACCTTCGTTTGCCGTATATAGGGAGTTGTTTAATTTCTATGTTTTGAGATTTTCCAATTTTTCTCTAAACTACAAGTTTAATTACTTTCTGATCCAAGAATATGCATCACATTATTTCTTTTAAAAAATATGGTATTGAGAAGTGATTATGGGCTAGAACAAGGTTGGTTTTGGTGAGACCTCCTTGTGCACTTGAAGAAACACTGTACCCTGCCATTCCGGGTGGTAAAATTAACATTTAGGTCTAGAGCTGATAACAGTACATGTTGATTCTCACTTCAACTTTGATACAGAGTAAGCTATGCTCACACAGCAAGAAAAAGTGAGATAAGCTGAAAACCAACCACTTTTTTTAAGCTTTCAAAGTAAAATTGCACCAAACTTAAAATAGGCAGAAAAGACTTTAAGATTATTGCAATAAAGACAGAAGGAAGTCAACTGCTGAAAGAAAGGGCTGAGAGGTTTTAAGGGCTGAGCCACATCCTAGCATGGCTCTTGAAGTTCCCAGGGGGAAGAACAGGAAAAATAAAGATGAGACTAAAGCTAAGGTCAAGTGGAGCCCTCTCTCCTGATGGGAGGAAAGGAAACTGCTCAACACCGCTATTTGTACATTTCACAAAGTTAGAGTCACAGGACAGAGCTTTGCCTAGCAAAAAATAACGGCTGGGATTGTCCTGGGCTTGGTATTTCTCTGGATGGAAGCAAGTTGATTATGTGACTTGCGTCTGGCACTCTCTGTTCTCTGACTGGCCTTGCCTTGCCTTCACAGGTCTGACCAATTTCCAGCTTCAGCCTCTCTGTGCAGGGATAGGGTGGCAGGAGCCTTAGGATACATGCGATTGGTTGTTGCCCTTATCCAAAAGAAAAAGTACATTCTCCACTAACTTCACATGAAAGCGTACTTTTAGTTCTTGGAGCCAAGTGACTAAATCAGCTTCTACCATTCCCAAACACTGGGGGATAGAGTCTTTCGCTGTCTTGATGAATATATTTCAAAGAGATGCTTGAGAGAAAGATATTCCTGGATTCAAACATTGGTCAGGTAGTTATTTCCTCAGATAACATTCTGAGGAAAACATAGGTGGCAGATCTGCCCTGAGCTCTACACATGTGGTTTATGTCTCCAGCTTCCTTCAGTCATCTTTCTCTACCATTTTTAGTGCACTGAAACTGAAGAGAATTTTCTGTGGTGATGGAATATTCTGCCTGTGGCTAATGAGTATTTGAAATGCTTGTTTTGAGGCTGATACACTAATTGTTTAATTTTATTTAATTTTAATGTTTACTTAATAACCACATGAGGCTTGTGGCTATTGTATATGACAACTCTAGAGCATTAGTTTCTTAAATTTTATTTTATCATTTATTTATTTATATTTGAGATTGCAGTACTAGGGTACTATGGGGTGAACTCAGGGCCTTCACACTGAAGTATATCCCCAGCCTATTCATTCATTTATGTATTTATTTATTACTTACTTACAGGGTCTTGCTAAATTGCTAAGTTGACCAGGGTGGAACTTGTTTATCCTGCTGTCTCAACCTCCAAGAATTCTTATTTTCCAACATACCTGGCATTTTTTCTGCTTCATTTTTTTGCATCTTTGCTGAGGTATATTCACAGATATTTTTCAAGGTGTACAGGATGAGGTTTTAGTACATATATGATGTATGTATAATATACAATAATATCTTGGTTCACTAATGCTTCTTTTTTCAAATACTTTGTTTAGCAAATAGAAGTATCAGCAAAATTTGCATCCCTTTGCAAATGGCACATTGAGTGACAACCTTCCCTGTACTAACACAAGTGTGATCATTAGATATAGGTTAGGTTTAATGTTGACCTTATGCAGAATTTGATTTTGGTTCTTGTCAAATTTGTAACCTGAATCATGGAAAGAAATAAGCTTGTGAACCAAGGTACCACTGTACAGCATAATCAAGCCAATTAGCATATCCATCACCTTGTGTGGTTCTTTTTTTTCTGATGAGACTCTTTAAGGCTTATACAGTTAGCAACTTTTAACTATATAATAATGCTATTATTAACAGTAGGACAATGTTTACATTAGTTCTTTAGAATTTATTCATCTGATTAAAAAATGCAAGTTTGTACTGTCTGATAAACATGTTCTCATTTCTACCATCTTTGATTCTTTGCATGACCTCACTTACACATACAATCTAAAAGGTAAGTCATAGGAAGAAAGTAAAAGGGTGGTTAAAAGTGGCCAGAGGCTTTTTACAGAGATTTACATTTCAAAGGGCAGAGAAATAATTTTCAACTTTCCTGAAATAACCCTGCTGAGAAGGGGCAGGGCCTAGAGGCAAGAAAAAGCCTATGCAAAGTTTAGTGAGGTTTAGAGAAAACTTTAGGGCTCTGCAGATGAAACTCATAGGTGATCTGATGTCACAAGTCAATGTACAAAACTTGGAAAGGCATCAATACAAGAAACAAAAAATCAAACTACGATCTATTTATATCTAGGCCTCTGAAAGACTGTGTGGAATATTTTTAGCCTTCCTCTGGTAAAAATAGACAAATTTAGAGTAATAATAAGTGACACAAACCTACTTTTCCATCCTGGTTCCTTTTTGATCAGTGGATTACTTCACACCAATACTTGCTTAGCTGACAACTCAGATTTGAAGCAAACTAACAGAAAGAAACATGCTCCAAGTGACGCAGCTCACTGTGCTGTTTAGTCATACTATGATCTGTGAGAGAAAAAGCTCCACAAGGGCTCCACGCAGCCTGGTTGTCAGCCTCCAGACAGCGCTGTGAATGCATGATGCAGTGGTCTTTACCCTTTCGCCTTTACCCAGGAGAAAGCTGGAGTCTTTGTCTGCCTTCATCCCTGAAACTCCCAAGCATCTTTTTCTAGCAAGTTGACCTGCTTCCTCTCTGGATTTTTCTTTAATTCTTTACTAAGACTGTATCAAAAAACAAGAAAGGAATCAATGTAGGAGTCTCACCTGGGTAGTTAAGTTATTTTTCAATGATCTAGTCACAATTTTGTAGACATTAGTAAAATTGTATGGTTAATGTATAGTGTGCCAAAACACCTAGCATTATCAAGTGTCTAGCATTTTAGTGAAAATAGGAAATGGCCTCCCTCAACATCACAAAATCTACCAAGCTTAAAAAATGGTAAAGCTTAAGGAAACACTAAACTTTATACAAGTTTCTTAATGAAGATTTTCAACTGTGCTTTTAATCCAGCACTGAAGATTCAACCCAAGGAACACTGAGCTACATCCCTTGACCTTCTCGTTTGTTTTTATGTAAAATAGAATCTTGCTGGCCTCAAGCTTATCCTCCTCTTACTTCATTTGTCCCAATGTTCTCTTTTCAATGAAAGCACAGAAAGAAAAGTTTTGGGAGACTGAAGACCAGGTAAAACTCTACATATCCAGAATTTCCAGCTTCACTTGAACATATAGATTTAAAACAACCCAAGTAACTTCTATCAACCATTTTGGTCATTGTCCTTCATGTTTTGTAGTACACTGACCTCTCATGTGTCAAAAATGATTCATGGTCCCCCAAATGTGTCACTTCTGAGTATTTTTCTGCTCAAAAAGCAAAATAAAGTCTTGGAGCTAAAACCTGCTCCATGATACAGACCATTCTGGACCTCTGAGGTCTTACCCCAATGGTCTCCAAGGTCATATGTCTCCTTCAGACCTCCACATACAGTGATGCTTTTTCTATAAAATACCCTTTCCTTTCTGTTCTGCTGACCCAAGGAATAGCGTATGTCAGATCCAGCAATTTTTCAGCCTTTTCTATCAAAACTTTCTGGCAATTCTAGTTTTAAAGGTCTTTACTCATATTCATTCCCTAAATTCATGTTGTAGTTCAGTGTCTGTATCAAATGCTTTCCTCCAAATATTATTCCTGTATGAAAACAAGAACTATACTATGCACAAAACTGACTATCATAACATTAAGGACCAAAAACTCAACAAACGCTTGTTTATTTGGCAAACATAAAAGTAGTGAAAATTTAAATAATTACTATAAAATTAGTAGTTTTAATGTTAATACCCAAAGGGTCTAAAAGAACAAATGTTTATTTGAAAGTTTTAACTTGATTTTTAATATGAAACTCAGTGTTTGGACTTGCATGACAAAATAATCTTGCCACATGCATGTGTATTCTAGCTTGGGAATAATGATAGATGAAGTTGTAGGGAAATGAGTTTCTTTGCAATTGTTTTGGGAAATTTATAACATTTCAAATATTGTTTGGGTAAAATATCATGCCTACGTCTTTTACTCTGAATAGCTACATGGAAACAATAATATGCAATGTATTAATTATTGTAAGTCTCCTACTAACCGATTTTGAAGCTCACCTTTATTGTTAGTTTTGTTTTCTCTTTTTAAAATAACAAATTCAAATAACTGAATTCACTTTTATAACATGGTAAGTTTTTTGTAATTATCAAAAATTTGTTCACATGAAATTGCTTTCTCTTTAAGTAAAATTAATATGCAACTAGAAATACATGTTTATTTGGCCTCTAATGGCAGTTCTTCATTTGAATGTGTTTATTTAATAAAGAATTAAGGTGGTATAATTTTGTAGTAGGTCAGTATACCAACTGATCAGTTATCACCCTTCAAATATATTCTTATTTAATATCCAAAAGCACAATACAAATGAAGAAAATTACTTTGAACGAATGTGGAGTCTTAGCAGAAGTCTGCAGTCTTTTTCTCCAAACAAAGAAGCCCTCTAGCATCATAAGAAAGTGTACCACACAAACTCACTAAACAGCCACCTAAAATATACCAGTTCAGCACATCTTAAAATTATCAAGTTCATCAAAAATAGAGAAAAATCTGATAAACTGCCACAGCCGAGTGATACAATAACCGAATGGAATTTAGAGTCTTGTTTGGTGTCATAAAATGGAACAAAAAGCCATTAGATTAAAAAAATGAGGAAAATGACTAATTTACAGGCTTCATATTAATAATATATTAACACTGACTGTGGTAAAGAACATAGGTATGTTAGCAACAGTGTAAAAGGGTATGAGTACATGGAAACTTTTTGTACTACTTTCAAAACTCATCTACACATCTAAAACTACTTTAAAATTAGTGTTTATCTTTAAAAATATACATTTAATGGATTCATGAAAGTGTCAGGCAATAGTATGGAAAACGTAGTCATGGCATTCCTCTAGTAGAAGCAACATTATCAAACATCTGCAGGCTAGAAATAGAGGGGCCAGAATATCCAATGAACTCAAATATACACCTATTTTTCAAGCTATATAGGCATTTAATACAAATTGTTTTATTAATTTACATAGGTAATATTAATTTAGATTTCATCATGTGATAAACTTTATTGCTGTTTTTCAGACAGGGACTCCTCATGTTGCCCAGGCTGGTCTTTCACTCACAGTATTCCCCCCTCAAACTTCTACATAGCTTCAATTATAAGCATATATCACAAGGCACAAGTGTATGTAAATCTTTAATAGCACTATTCACTGTCCTTATCTTTGAACTGATTTTCTTTGTTTTTGACTGAGTAATACTTTACTAATGTGGGCAAGAGTACAATTTTAAAGTTTAATTTGCCCCCAAAATACCTTTATCCTGTGTTATTGAGAGAGATCCTTTAGTTGTTTGCTTTAGTTGTCTTAGACTGTTAGAACAAAATGTCTACTACCAAGTGGATGGTTTAAGCCACATAAAGTTATTCCTTACAGCTGTGAGGCTAGGAAGAGCAAAGTGAAAATGCTGTGAGGTTGGTTTTACTATGATCATTACTCTCTTGACTTGTAGGTGGCCACCATCTTCCTATGTGTCACATGACTTCCTTTGATTTCCATGCTTGGAGAGAGCAAATGAGACGATGAACATTCTCTGGTATCTTTTCCCATAAAGGCAATAACGATCTTATCAGAGTCCCACCCTTAGGATTGGCTTACTGGTTTTTACCTCTGCTTTTGACCCTATTACTAATACAAATACAGTTACATTGAGGATTAAGGGTTCAACACACAGATTTAGGGAGGTCAAAGTTCAATTTATACCACTGGTTCCAAGTTTTATGCTGGTTATCATGTAATTTCACCACCATTGTGTCCTGGGATCAATTGTTTCATGTGAGAAGTTATCTGGAAGGCTTATTATTGTCCTTGGGCAGTATCATGACATCTTCCTTTTCATGTGCTTGAATATTTCCTGTTTTTTTTTTTTTAATGTCAGCTTTATAAATCAGGGGCAGCATTAAAAAATAATTTTTTTTCATTATTGTTTTTCTACTCTGGTTTTGTGTTGTGTTTTGTTTTCCTTCCATTGAACTAGTAGTTAATACGATGGCAGATTTAATGTCACCCTCAATGACACATCTCTAGAATAAAAGCAAGAGGGAGAGCTACAGAGAGGCATTCTTTTCTCTACATGAAGTTTTTATTTTACTGCAGAAGAAAATATCACTAGGAAAATCCTTTTAAGGCTGTAAATACCATGTTAACAAATTCTCCACTAATGGGATAAACCAGCAAAACTGGCTCGAGTCACCCTGAAATTTAAGGGTTTTACTGGCTGTATAGAAGCAAAGGTAGGATACATTGTGCTGCAAGACCTTCAGTGGATTTCTCACTTCCTTTTCTTATGACGTTTGAGAATTTCAAGGCTGAAATTTCTCCACTTTTATGGTTTGTGTCTAGATGTCCCCCAGTCCCTCATGTCGTGGGGGACAGGCTTTTTATGGATGTAGCTGAATCTAGGATTTGTGACTTGATTCCTAGTGCAGTGCTGAGATTAAGGTTCTGGTATTAAGGCTGGGTGATTGCTGGATCAGTACACTGATTGAGTTGGCACTGCCTAATCCCAGCACTCTGGATAAGAGGAACAGAAAAAGGTTTGTTTCTCCTTTTTGCTGTTGTTGCTGTTTTCCACTGCCATGAATGCTTGCCCCTCAGTCACACCACCCAGTCTTAGAGCCAATTGATATAGACTGAAAGCTCCACAAACAGTGAGATACATACACTTTTCCTTCTTTAAGATTGCAGGTTGAGTATTTTGTGTCAGCAATGAGAGAAAAGTAAGACACCTGGCAAAGTCTACCACTGTACTCCTTATTTCTTTTTGTGTTGCTACAATAAAATTCTTGGGAAAGATAATTTATTAAAAAACCCAAACAAGGGAGGCACACTGAGCACAGACAGCTTCAGGTTCCTGGATGGCTTTAACAAAAATTTAGACAGCATGCTGAAATGCAGTTAACTCAGAATGAACAAACAAAACACACATCAGACACAGACTCTCATATTCAAGAAATTCAAGAATTACCAGAATGGGAACCTAAAATAGAAAAGACCACTAGTGGCGAAAGTGTACAACATACAAGAACCCTTAAATCATGTAAGTCAGAAGCTCTTAAGATAGTATCAATTAAAGTGCTAGACATCAAGAATATTATGGAGAAAAATATAAAATGTCTTAAACACATGCAAGAAAGTCAATATAATTTGCATTAAAATTATACACCAAAAGACAGACTAAGGAATCTATCACTTCCCATAAGAGTTAGATAATACCTGGAAATACCAAATTTTCATGAGAGTATTCAGAAATAAATGTGCATTTTAATATATTATTAGTAGAAGTACAAAGTCTTAAAACTAGGATACTTGTTATTATCTATCAGAATAAAAGGATTTGTTGCATGTAACTTGTAATACAGTAATAGATCTTTTCATAGTTTATTTTTTTGCATACATTCAGTAGATACAATTGATGCAGTAAAAGTACAAACATGATACCTTAAACTATTGGGAAGGACAGATTTGTAGGAAAATCAAAGTCACTAAAGTTGCTATTCTTGACTCAGGGGGCGGGAAATGTGTGGAATTATAGACCCCACACCTTGTAGTTAAAACTGACTGACACTATACCAGGAAAACGTCTGATTTTACTGTCTTCCAATATTTATGTGATAGTTCTGCCATAAGCAACTCTAATATACTAAAGTCACTGAATATAAAGCTAGGAAAAGATGTTCACATAAGTCCAGGTTAGCTGATCCCAGGAGAGCTCTGCCTTTGACAGCCTCTCAGCCAAGCAAAACTGCAAGACTTCTATTTGAGGTAATATTTCTACAAACTAGAGTTAGAAAGAGGAATGAAGTTCAAGACTGTGGAGTCAACAAACTAAAACACTAACATAGAAATAAACACTGAGGAAGATGTGCAAAACTTTATCTTTCAAAAACTGAACAAAAATTAAAAAAAAAATCCTACACAGATATTTTCCAAATTCAGTGAAGTAGGATGAAATATTGGCTACAAAGTAGTTCCAGGAAAAACAGCCAAGAAATTTCAGGGCACTGTGGCAGGTGACACATGATGTCACAGACAGGCACGGGAAAACAACTACTAAGGGTTTGAACAGTATTTACCACCAATGTATTTCCACATGGTTACCACAAGGAAGCATCCTGTATTAAAAGAGCAGATATAGAAGTGTGTAAACAAGGTGACCATTCATATTTCATCCACATATATGCTGAAGCAAAAACTATTTACTTGCTTCTATAGTTTAGCTATTTCTGAAACGACATAGATATAGAAAAATGGAAGTTTAATTTCTGTTAGTATTTTGCAATGGACTGAATGGTTGTGTTTCTCCAATGTTCCAGTATGGAAGTCCTATCTGCAGTGTGGTAGTGTAAGGAGGTTAGGCCTTTATAAGCAGATTAACTAGGATATAAGGGTAGAGTCTTCATAAATGGGATTTGTGATCATATAAGAAGAAATCAAGGACAGTTTCTTGTCTTTCTCTGCTGTCTGTCAGTGAAGATACAATAAGATGGCCAGATTGAGGGGTTTACCAAGACCTGAACCATAGTGGGACTATAACATCTAGTAGAGGGCGAAATACACTTTGGTTGATTCAACCTCTCAGTCTATGGGGATTCTATTATATCACCCTGAACTCACCAACAAATTATTGTCTTAGTTGACAGAAATCAACTACTCAGAATGTATTACATTTTTGCTGCAATATGCCATGTATTCTGGACAAAGAGTCAGGAAAACAGCACTGAGTGGAAGGAAATGGTTCAAGATGCAGGCATACCAGGAGTTACAACATCTTTCAAGTTTCCCAAGTCTGGGAGACCGCTGAGAGACCTGTGGTCTGCATCCATCTTATACCACTGAAAGACCTGCGGTGGGCATCCATTTTGTAAATTACCAGCCATCTTGAGAGTTAAGTTCCAGGTTCCATATATGGTCAGTTTCCTATAGTTTCCATATATGGTTAGTTTCCTGTGACTTCTGTATATGGTCAATTTCCTGTTAATTATGTAATATCGCATGATGCTCTGACCACCCTCACGTGATGTCTGGACCTCTCTCCGTTGCCTAGTTACCTACTGACGTCAATCCCCTTTCCCACATGTATATAAGCCCAAGCTTTCCGCTCAATAAACGAGACTTGATCAGACTCCTGTCTTGTCTTCATTTCTTGTGCCTCTTGTCTCCATTTCTTGTGCCCCTTGTCTCTTTTTCATCCCACTCCCCCTCTAGAGCCTTCATTGACTACCTGCGGGTCAGGACAAGTGGCGCTCAACGTGGGGCTTGAGTACGGGGGATCCAGTGAGGACCGCTGTTCAAGAAGTCGCGCGCCCGCCTCCGACGAGACTGGAGTAAGAAAGAGGATTGGTCCGACGCAGGAACCTGCTGCATCTGACGTACCTCTGTAAGGACAGCGCATAATGGGACAAGCAACGAGTAAACATGAGATGTTTGTTAAAGAGCTAGAAAAAGCTCTCTAGGCACAAGGAGTAAAGGTTAAATATAAACAATTGTATGAAATTTTTGATTAGATAAATGAAGTTTTGTCCTTGGTTTCCTATTGAGGGAACAATTGATTCAAAGAGATGAAAAATAGTTGGTGATGCACTTAAGGTTTATTATACAGTTTTTGGGCCGGAAAAGGTTCCAGTAACTGCTTTTTCATATTGGAATTTAACTGATGAAATTTTATCTCATAGGAATTTTGATGATACAATTGCTAATGTAGTTGAAAAAGGCAAAACTATTTTACAAGAAAATATTCAAAATGAGGCTTTAGAACAACCAGAAATTCAAAATACGCCTTTGTTCTGACATTGGAACTGTTTATCAGCAAGGTCTTGCTGTGGCTGCTGCTCTGCAAGGGTATACAGTCCGGCAGTTTTTATCTCAACAAAATAGAAGCAAATGTTTTACTTGTGGAGAAACTGGTCATTTTGCCAAAAACTGTAACAAAGGTTCTATTGACAACTCTAAAACAAAGACACCAGGAATCACTCCTAGATGCAAGAAAGGAACACACTGGTCTAAAGAGTGTAAATCAAAAAGAGATATTGAAGGCAAAGAATTAATTCTGATTCAGGGAAACGGGAATCAGGGCCAGCCCCAGGCCCCCATACCCAAACCCAGACAAATTTATGGGGCACTCAAATTTCTTCCACAAACCAACAATTCATCACACGACAACAACAATCCATTTCTGATCTCTACAGAGCCACAACAGGTAGCACAGTATTGGACCTCAGTTCCACCTCCTACACAGTATTAACACCTGAAATGGGGGTTCAAGCTCTTCCTACAGGAATTTTTGGACCTTTACCGGAGGATACTTTTGGTCTTATAATAGGTAGAAGTAGTTCTACACTTAATGGTATTCAAGTTCTTCCAGGAGTTATAGAAAATGATTATACAGGTGAAATTAAGGTTATGGCTTCTTCTCCTAAATTTATTAGCACTATTCAAACAGGACAAAGATTTGCACAACTATTGCTTTTGCTTCTAATTCAAACACCTAATAAATTTGTTTGACAACAGAGAGGTAATAAAGGATTTGGTTTGTCAGATGTATATTGGGCAAAAGTTATTTCTGCACATAAACCTCTCATGAGTCTATGGATAGATGGTAAAGAATTCTCTGGATTAATTGACACCGGTGCCAATGTTACTATTATTAAAAAAGAGATTTGGATCTTTCTCCAAAATTGACCACATTTTAGCCCATAGAGCATATCTACCTAAATGCAAAAGAATTCAAGTTATCCCATGCATATTATCGGACCACAATGCAATAAAATTGGAAATTAATGACGAAGAGAACTCCAAAAACCACATAAACATGTGGAAATTAGACAACAACCTACTGAATAACCAATGGGTCACACAAGAAGTTAAAGAAGAAATTAAAAATTACCTACAAATAAATGAAAATACAAGTACAACCTATTGGAATCTGTGGGATGCAATGAAAGCAGTCCTCAGAGGGAAATTTATAGCAATGAAATCATATACAAAGAAAATA
>PVLD010014326.1:33066-52890 GCA_004027595.1 Dinomys branickii | reverse complement strand
AGAATTATAGACAAAGTGGTAGGAAATTAACAGTGGTTGTATTACATGTTGATATCTTCAAAGTGGTTTCTTAGGAAAACAAATAGAGACATGCAATATTGATCAAACAAGTAATTATTAGCTGTTCCTTTCAGTAGAGCAACAGAAGACAGTAGAACCACTATTAGCTATCCTGTATATACATACATCCATAATTTCCCCTTCTTCCCCTTCCCTTTTCCCACACATCAGTTGCCCTTACTTTTGAGCATTTTCCTTTCTTTTCACAATGTCTGTCATACTTCCTAGTTTTTATCCACTCTTGCAGGTTCTTACACTAGTGAGACAATATGTTGCTTACGCATGCGGGTCTGCCATATTTCACTTATGAGTATGGTCTCTAGTTGCGAAGATTTACCTATAAAAGCCTCGAGTTTATCTTTCTTTATAGCTGAGTAATATTCCATTATATAAAAAACTACCACAATTTTTTTATCCAGTGCTCAGTGGATGGACATTTGGGTTGCTTCCACAACAAGGTTGATTCCTTTTGGAGTTACTATTTATAATGATGACCTTTTTCTATCTCTGGAAGATTTTTAGTACTATTTTTAGACCTTTTACTTATATAGAGACCTGGGACAGAGGTAATTTTGGAATTCTTCCATATTTGTAAACAAGTATCCCACTTTTATAGTAAGAAAAAATAGCTCAAGATACTGAAAAGCTTAGAGCTCTCCAGACTATGGGAGGGTTACATTAGACAATGCTTTGTTTTCCTTTGACAATATCTAGTTATTTTCTGTCTCTTTCTGTCTTTCACAGTTTTTTTCTGTAAGAGCCTAACATCATATATTCAGTTTGTGAGTGATGATTGAGTTTTCGTAGCAACTGTTACCTATCATACTATAGTTTGTAGTCACATTTTAAATAAAGCTTTATTTTTTCCTTAATTTTAGAATCAACTAGCAGTATAATTGAAGTTTTACATAAAATAGATTCAGAAGAAGTTTCAACAAACCCTACCAGTCATGCTGCATCTACAGCCTCACCAGGATTTGTAAGTGGGACAAAAAGAACTTTGCTTTTATTTTCTCTGGAGATTGATTTTTCCTTCTTTATCCTCTCTTTCCTTTTGGATGCAGTCTGAGTCTTTCAGTTTCTAATAATGGAGAGAAATGGTGGCACAGATAATTTGAAGTGGAGAATTTATTCAGACATCAGTCATAATTGATGTGCGACTAAGGCCAATTCTGACATACAGGCCTTTTAGGGTGTTGTGGCAATACATAACGATTTGCCCACGGAGGCTGAGGAAAGAAAAACAGGCTTTTTTTTTTTTTCAAGTATAAAAAACAAAGAAAACCAAAAAGAAAAAACCCCAGCAACAACAAAAAAAGGAAAACATTAACAAAAAGACACAAAGTAGCACAAGAGCAGTACAATCAAAATTGAATTACAGACAAAGCAACAAGGAATCACCAATGGTTGCTGCACCACACACTGATAACTTCAAAGTGCATGTTTCTAAATCACATATAGACACACAGTCTTGATCAAACGATCATGAACTGTTCCTTACTATAAAGCGACACAGGTCAACAGTGGCACCAGATTAGCCATCCTGCATATACACACATAATACACAGCTGTCCCTTTCTTCCCTTTTCTCCTCCGCTCATCCCACCTGCTCTCCACCTTTGACCAGATTCCCTTCACACTCCCCAATCCACATTCCCATCTTCAGATTACTATACCAGTGATACAATACGCTGCCTGCACATGAACCTCTGGTTTATTTCACTTATGATTACGGTGTCCAATTGTGACCATTTGCCTAAAAAGGCCCAAACCTGTCCTTTTTCATAGCTGAGTAATATTCCATCATATAAAAATGCCACAGTTTTTTAATCCAGTCCTCTGTGGATGGACATTTGGGTTGCTTCCACAATTTAGCTATTACAAATTGTGCTGCTATAAACATGGGTGCACATATATCATGGTGATATGATGCTTTCAGATCTTGTGGGAAAATACCCAGAAGAGGAATAGCTTGGTTGAATGGGACCTCTAGACCAAGTTTGCTAAGGAACCTCCAAACCGATCTCCACAGTGGTTTCACCAGTCTGCATTCCCATCAGCAGTGCAGAAGAGTTCCTATTTCTGTACAGCCTTGACAGCATATTTCTTGATGCTGGCCAATCTTACTGGGGTGAGATGAAATCTCAATGTTGTTTTTATTTGCATTTCTCGAATGACTAAAGATGTAGAACATTTTCTCATATATTTATTTGCCATTTGTATTTCTTTATCTGAGAAGTGTGCATTCATCTCAGATGCCCATTTCTGGATTGGCTCTTTAAATTTGGACAGGTTCATCTTTTTTAGTTCTTTGTATGTTCTAGATAGAAGACCTTTGTCCGTGGGACAGCCAGCTAGGATTTTTTCCCAATTTGTGGGTTTTCTTTTCACTTTGTTGGTGATTTCTTTAGATGTGCAAAAACTTTTCAGTAAGATGAGATCCCAGTTATTGATTCTTTGAAGTGTTTCCCTTGCAGTTTCATTTTTGTTCATGAACTCTCTGCCAACTCCTATGTCTTCAAGATTTTTACCTACTTTCTCTTCCAGTAGATTTAGAGTTTCTGTTTTAATATTGAGATCTGTGATCCACTTTGACTTAAGTTTGGTGCATGGTGATAGATGGGTCTATTTTTAGTCTTTGGCAAGAGGCAAGCCAGTTTTTCCAGCAGCATTTATTAGACAGGCTATCTTTTTTCCAGTGAGTTTATTTGGCACCTTTGTCAAATATTAGGTGGCTGAGTGTGTTTGTGGTTATGGCTGCATCTTGCAGTCTGTTCCATTGATCCTCAGGTCTGTTTCTTAGCCAGTACCAGGTTGATTTTATTACAGTAGCTTTGTAGTATAATGTCAGGTCAGGGATTGTGATTCCACCTGACTTGTCCTTATTGCCCAGGATTGCTTTTGCTATTCTGGGTCTCTTCTGGTTCCAGATGAATTCAAGGCATGTTTTCTCTAGATCTGTGATATATGCTAATGGTAGTTTAATGGGAATTGCATTGAATGTGTACATCAATTTTGGTAGTGTGGCCATTTTCATAATGTTGGTCCTTCCTAGCCATGAGCAGGGAAAGTTTTTCCACTTATTGAAATCCTCTTCCATCTCTTTGTTCAGAGTACTGTAGTTTTCATTGAATAGATCTTTTACATATTTGGTTAGATTGATTCCTAAATATTTCAATTTCTTGGATGCTATTGTAAAAGGTATGGTTTCCTTAATTTCTCTCTCAGACTGTTTGTTGTTTGTGTATAGGAATGCTACTGATTTTTGGGTGTTCACTTTGTATCCAGCTACTCTGCTGAATTTATTTTTTAATTGAAGGAGTCTTCTTGGGAAGTTTTTGGGGTCTTCCATGTAAAGAATCATGTCTTCTGCAAATAGTGATAGTTTTACTTCTTCCTTTCCTATCCTTATTCCTTTTATTTCTCTATCTTATCTAATTGCTCTGGCTAATACTTCCAGAGCAATGTTGAATAGGAGTGGTGACAGTGGACATTCTTATCTTGTTCCTGAGTTTAAAGTGGAAAGCTTTCAGTTTTTGCCCATTTAGTATGATGTTGGCTGTTCGTTTGTCATAGATGGCTTTGATTAGATTGAGATAAAGGCCATCTATTCCTGTTTTTTCTAGGGTTTTTAACATGAATGCGTGTTGGACTTTATCAAAAGCTTCCGCATCTGTTGAGATGATCACATAATTTTTGTCTTTGACTCTATTGATATGATGTATCACATTAATTGATTTGCGAATATTGAACCATCCCAACATTCCTGGAATATATCCAACCTGGTCATGTTGTGTAATTTTCCATATGATTCGCTGCACTCTATTTGCTAGTATTTTATTGAGTATCTTTGCATCTATGTTCATTAGGGAGATTGACCTATAGTTCTCTTTCTTAGTTGGGTCCTTCTCTGGTTTTGGTATCAGTGTAATACTTGCCTCCAGAAATCAGTTAGGTAGAATTGCTTTCTTTTCAGTTTCATTGAAGAGTTTGAGCTGTGTTCGCATTAAATCTTTGCTGAATGTTTCATAGAATTCTGCTGTGAATCTATCAGGGCCTGGGCTTTTCTTTGTCGGTAAGTTTTTAATGACATTTTCAATGTCATTAATTGATATTAGGTTGTTCAGGATTTTTGTATATTCCTGATTCAATTGTGGTAGTTTGTACATTTCTAGAAATCTGTCCATTTCTTCTGAGTTTTCTATCCTATTGGAGTAAAGATTTTCAAGGTAGGTATTAATGATCTTTTGAATTTCTGTGGGAGCTGTAGTGATTTCATCCTTTTCATTCCTTATTGCATGAATTTGAATTCTTTCTTTTTTTGATAAGGTTGGCTAGGGGTTTATCAATTTTGTTTATTCTTTCAAAGAACCAACTCTTTGATTCATTTATTTTTTGTAGTGTTTTTTTCATCTCAATTGCATTAATTTCTGCCCTGAGTTTTATAATCTTCTTCCTTGTTTGGACTTTTGGTTTGAGTTGTTCTTCTTTTTCTAGAAGTTTGTGGTGTAGCATTAGGCTATTTATTTGCTCTCTTTCTGTTTTCTTTATATGTGAGTTCATCACTGTAAATTTCCCTCTGAGGACTGCTTTCATTGCATCCCACAGATTCCTGTAAGTTGTATTTGTATTTTCATTTGTTGGTAGGTATTTTCCAATCTCTTCTCTGATTTCCTCTGTGACCCATTGGTTATTCAGGAGGTTGCTGTCTAATTTGCAAGTATTTATAAAGGTTTTGTAATTCCCTTTGTCATTAATTTCCAATCTCATTGCACTGTGGTCATATAATTTGTATGGGATAATATCATTTCTTTTGCATTTAGGTAGGTATGCTCTATGGGCTAGAATGTGGTCTGTTTCAGAGAAAGACCCATGTGCAGGTGAGAAGAACGTGTATTCTGATGTTGTGGGGTGGAACACTCTGTATACATCTACTAAGTCCATTTGTTTGCACCTTTTGTTCAGGTCTGTTACTTCTTCGCAGAGTGTTTGTCCAGTTGACCTGTCTCTTTGTGTCAAAGGGGTGTTTAGGTCCCTTATTACCAGTGTTATTAATTATTTGGTTCTTCATGTCTGTTAAAATTTGACTCATAATGTTTGGTGCTCCAGTATTTGGTGCATAAATGTTTAGGATTGTGATCTCTTCCTCTTGCAGCTTTCTGCTAACTAGTAAGTAGTGGCCTTCTTTATCTCTTTTGATTGTTTTCAAATTTAAGTTTACATTATCTGTGAACATAATAGCTACCCCTGCTTTTTTCTGGGGACCTGTTGCATGGAGAATTGTTTTCCATCCTTTAACTTTCAGTCTGTGGATTTCTTTTTGAGTAAAATGTGTTTTCTGTATACAGCATATTGTTGGATTTTGTTTCTTAATTCACTCTGCCAGTCTGTTTCTTTTGCCTGGTGAATTGAGGCCATTTACATTAATGGTTATAACTGTTATATGTTGGCTTATTCTTGTCATGCTGTTTACTTGTTGTTGCTTTCCTATTTTTGCTATCTGTTTACTTGTTCTGCTTAAAGCTTCCTTTGTATTGTTGTTCTTGAGATTGTGGTCTCTTTTTTCTCTGTCAAGAATTTGTTTTAGTGCATTTTGTAATGTTGATTTGGCACTCATGAAATTCTTCAGTTGTTCTTTTTCGTGGAAATATTTTATTTCTCCATTGAATTTGAAGGATAGTTTTGCAGGTTACATCAGTCTCGGTTGGAAGCTGTTTTGTGTCAGAATCTGTAATACCTCACTCCAAGCTCTTGATTTCATGGTTTGTGTTGAGAAGTCTGCTGTGATTCTGATGGGCTTTCCTTTATAAGTGATCTGTTTCTTTTTTCTAGCTGTTTTTAATATTGTGTTGTTTTGCTGGATGTCTGGGATCTTGGCTGTTACATGTCTGGGTGTGACTTTATTTGGGTTATGGCTTGTTGGGGTTCTATATGCTTTGTTTAACTGCACTTCAGTATCTCTTACTGAGTTTGGGAAATTTTCTGCTATTATTTCTGCAAATATTCTTTTTATATGATTTGTGTTGCCTCCTCCTGTTTCATTGATTCCTATTATTCAGATATTATTTCTTTTTGCCTCTTCTTAGAGCCGTTGTATTAATTTTCCCTGGATCCTTGATGACTTTAAGAGATCCTTCCTTTCACGATTGCTAGCTGCCATGCTGTCTTCAAGATCTGAAATTCTATCTTCAGCTTCACTGAAGCGGTTTTGCAGGCTTTCAGCGGAAGTTTTCAATTCCTGGCAATCTCTTTGAGTCTGTTTCCTGTGTTCTAATTCATTCCTAAATTGTTCATGTAATATTTCCATTTGTTTCCTATGTTTTTCTATTCTTTTATCTGTTCTCTATATGTGCAGAGCATTTCTTCCACTATTATTTTCACTTCATTGTTTGCCTGAGAGATTTTTTCTGGTTTAATCTCTCCTGTGGCCTGATGGAGTTGTTTCTTTACTTCAGATGAGATCGTTTCAAAAATTGCAGGTATGTGGCTTCCTAGTTCTCCTATATCATTGTTTCCTGGACTTGTTCTAGGTGGGGTTGAGTCCTGTGGCTGCGTTTTGCTCCTCTGTCTTGTCATTTTGGATGTCAGATGAAAAGTGTTGAGTTAGACCCTATCCAGACAGCTCACAGATGACTCTAGCAACCCTAGTTTACCTGGATATCAAACTTATCCCCAAATGTTAGCTGACCGTGAAGCACTGGGCCCAGGTACCCCAAATGATTGCTGAGGTGCCAGGCTCAGAGCGTACCTGCGATGGTGGGGGAAAGTTGTCTTGCTGGGCAGAGTGTGGGCCTTACCTGTCAAAGGTATGCTGTGAAGCCTCCTCTATTGTCGCTGTGAAGCTGGGCTCCCGCTGTGCGGGAAACTTCAGGAAAGTCTTGAAGGCTCTGTTGCTCTGGTGGAGTGTATTCACGAGGCTAGAGTCGTGTGGGAAAAGCTGCTCCTGTAGCTCTGCAGAACTGGTCTGGCACTCTGCGGGAAAGTGGTGTGGGCACTGTAATGGCACCCAGGGCCGGGCAGAGCACGGTGTACCTCGGAAATGCTGCTCCCTTAGCTCCGCAGAGCTGGTCTGGCATTCTGCGGCAAAGTGCTCGGGCGCGGGTGCTGTGACAAGCAAGCTTTATTAGCTGGTGGACAACAGCCAACATAGAGTCCAGAATGTTGACCCTAAGAGGGGCTACAACTACAGATTTTTAAAATTTTGTTTTGGTCTTTTTGAGAGAGGGTCTGGCTGTGCAGCTCAGGCTGACCTTGAGCTTGTTTTGTAGCCTAGGCTCATATCAAACTTCCAAGGATCTTCCTGCCCCAGCCCCTAAGTGCTGGGATTACAGGTGTGTGCCACCATGCCAGACCAGACAAACAGCTACAGATTTTACAGGGTCATCGTTTAGGTGGTTGGGGAGGCAAAAACGTTTCCTTATTTGGCTTGGAATGTGTTAGTGCAGTGGAGTCTTGCATAACAAGAGTGGGGCTCTGTCTGTTCTCACCATTGTTTGCTTTTGTGGGCTGGAATGTCCTGTATCGGGAAGGAGGCCGGAGGGTGTGGCTTATAAAGTTCATCTAAGTCAGGATGTCTTTTTATTTCCTAAGTAAAATGGCTGTGCTTTGGCCACTGCAAGGTGAGGCAGGTTCTGATATCTGACGTTGCACCACATGAAGAGTGGACTGGGGTGAATGGTGAAGAAGTCTGGAATTTCCCCTTTTCCCTCTTAGCTTTCTCTGGACTCTGCTGTGGTTTTTTTTTTTCTTCCTCATAGAGGACTAGAGAGTAGATCAGGGCAACTAAGTAACGGTTTTCAAAGTTCTTCTAGTGCAATGACAGCAAAACTTAAGAGGAGTGCCCAGATTGCAACCCAAGACCAGCGTATTTACTGCACAGTGCCGACGTGGCATTTAAACCTGCTTATTGAGGTTTTGCTAAGAAAAAGAGCTGATACATTAACATCTTTTGTTTTAAAAGAAAAGCATATGTGCCATAGGTTTTCCACCTCTGATCCGGTGTGTGAGTGGGGTAGGAGAGAGGAAGCTCAGCTCAGCTTCTGTTGGCTTTTCTGGGTGATTGACTGGGAGCTTGTCTGAACTTTTCAGAAGGATTCTCCTCTGTAGCATGTATGTTTGGTAGTTTCTTTGGGAGTGTGATGCCTTAGTTGTCTGATCCCTGCTTCAGCTTCCTTTGTCCCTGAATTGCTGTTGTAAATTAACATGGGAGGGTGCTGTGGGTGGAAGGGGAAAAGGGATTAGGGTTTGAAGTGAAGCTGTTATCTGGTCCTGATATCTTTGTCTGCCAGCTGGCTGGTCTCTTGCAATGTATTGTTTTCATTGTGCCACTAATGCCACTTTATCTCTTCAAGCCTAGTTTTAAACTGATGATGAGTAGGTCTGAATTTTGTGAAAATTTGTGGGGGGTGGTTCTGTTCTGCAGTCTCTTTGTTTTTCTCTGAATTCACCAAACAGAAGACTTTGTGAAACAATTTTCAAACATTATTTTATGTACAAAATGTTATTTTGTAAGCTGCTGATACATTTCTTAATAATTGACCACAAAACTTTCCATAAAATATGTTCTAGTGATAGAATATCTAAATGTTAAATGTAATTTTTATTTTCTCTTTGCCAGTATAGTTTGATGAATACTTTTTCATGACCATCCTTTGATAATCATAGTCTTTATTTCTCTAACTTTTTAGAAGAGGATATTTATTTTAGTATCTCTGAATCTATTATTTTAAGGGAAAGCATCAACAGATTATATTTTGGAAATATTTCAACAAATTTCAGCTAAGAATTTGGCTATGTGCTTCATCACTCAACTATATACCCTGAGCTGTTTTTCTTTTCTTAACTACTAATTAAAACTATAAAAGCCCTTCTTAGGTTTTAGCCCTTGTTTTCCGACTCCTGGTTTAGGATAAAAGTGTTTAAAAAATGGGACATTATTTTATAACCTAACCTGCTTCACATTATAGCTAGGTCTGTCATCACTAAATTGAAAAATACAGCATTGAGTTTGACAAACCACATTCCCCGGAAGGAAGGAATATCAGGTTAAATGTCATCTTAAAGTATTTTGAAGCAGTCTAATTTATAAGTATTAAGCAGTCTAATTTATAAGCATTAAGCACTTGTTTATAGTGAATTTTGTGCAGTTGATCTTAAAAGTAATTACTATCCCTAATCACAATAAAATTCATTTTTTTATTTTTGTGTAACCCTTATTTGTGATATTATTAGGATGTCCTACTGTCAGACAGGAAAATTGAAAATGAGACATTATGTGTTAGCAAGAATTAAGCAATAAAAGTACTTATCTGTGAATGAAAACCTTTTTTAGATATTATCTAATTGACTTCTGTTAAAAAATGAAGTATAAAGAAACTGTCTCCATCAAATACACTAACATTCGAGTTACGTCTTCTAAAACAAAACTAGATGTATAAATAGCTAATAGTTGTGAAAAGTTAAAATTTTAAAGGTTTCATGAAAATATAATGAAAAAATCATTTAAAATTTTTTATTAGTACATGTTTGTAGCTTGTACAGTTTATTTTTATTTATTTATTTATCAGTACCAGAAATTGAACTCAGGACCTTGAGCTTGCCAGGCAGGTGTTGTGCCACTGAACTTTATCCCGGCTGTGTAGCTTGTGCAGTTTACAGTCATCTTGGAGAATGGTTACATGTACATACACTACATCTGTTTTTTTTTAATCTACTTCCCTTCCTCTCCTCCTTCTCCTCTGATTCCCATCCCATTTTTCGTTCTTGCCAATATTATTAATCATAACTCATTGTATGGCATATAATGTGTACATTAATTGAGGCTGGCATGCATTTATTTTACTTCTTTCCCCTTCCACTCCTCGTCCCTTGTGCCTTTTTCTTTGGATTGCTTCTGGACAAGGAGAGCCATCTCATTACCTTCCATGCATCCTTTGTTACTCTCTTTGTTTGTACTCTGCCTCACTCAGATGAGAGATACTATATAGTATTTAAGTTTGTGTGTCTGGTTTATTTTACTCAACATTATAATTTTCAGGTGTATTCATTTTCTTACAAGTGTCTCAAATCTGTCAGTCTTTATAGCACAGTGATATTCTACTATGTAAAGATACCACATCTTTTTTATCCAGCCATCTGTTGATGGCCGTGCAGCTTGTTTCTGTGATTTAGCTATTACAAGTTGGGCCGCTGTAATCATTGGTATGCATGTATCACTGCAATATGATGTAGCTCTTTTCAGGAAGATAATGGGGCTACCTGGGTCATATGGAATTTCTAATTTAATTCTTTGAAAAATCTCCGTAATGATTTCTGTAGTGGTTATGCTAATTTACATTCCCACAAACAATGAAGGAGGGTTCCTTTTTCACTGCCAGCATTTGTTGTTGTTTTAAAAATTAATTTTTTTCACAACTGTTCCATAGGCTAGCGCTATCGGGTACCAGCTTCCTTCGTTTGTGTCTGCGTATACGGAGCTGGACACAATCATGTATGCCCTTGGGGTGGGAGCATCAATGAAGGACACAGAGGACTTGAAGTTTCTCTATGAAGGAAGTTCTGATTTCTCCTGCTTGCCTACCTTTGGAGTTATTGTAGCTCAGAGATCTATGGCTGGTGGAGGATTAGCAGAAATTCCTGGACTTCCAATCAACTTTGCAAAGGTATGCCTACTAAAAAGTTTTCTTTTGCTTGTATTCTGTTTCTTTAAATGTTACTGGTAAATGTTACATCTTACACGTATATGTACGTATATACTCAAAAACTATAAAATATTTTACAGTGGTTGATTCAGGAATAAAGATTTAGCATATCCTTTGATTTTTCTTTTTAAGAATAGAAGGGAGGAGAGTTAGTTTAAAATGCCAGCAAAAAAGAAGAAAATAATTATGCACAGTCCTCAAACCTTGGCATAATGTTGTTTTTTCTTTACAGTTTATTTGTGTTTGGTTATGTATAGATAATTTCTTTAGGGTTCAGTTTCTTATTTGTAAAATGGTTATTCATGATACTGGTGAAGGAGCAAACCAGCTAATTGTGGGGGACACTTGGGGCAGAGAGGAACACCTGTAATGACCCTGAGGTTGTTGCGTATGTCACGTGATGTTTGAGTAGCATGGAGGCCAGTGCAGCTAGAGCGAAGGTCATTCTGTCTAGGGGTGATAGGAAAGGGGACCTCTGTAATTACTGTAAGGACTGCAGCTTATTCGCAGTTAGGAAGGGAAGCTATAGTCTGGCTGTATGCACTGGGTTTCAGTCTTGCTGTGGTCTGGAGAACGGAAGTGTGAGAGCCTAGCACAGAAGATGATAAACCAGTTAGGGTCCTGTGATAGCAGTCTAAGCAAAAGGCTTGGACATAAGGGCAGGGAAAGGGGCCAACTGAAATTATGTGGGTGAGTGTGTGTGTATGTACGTACATGCAATATATACAGCTACAAAATGTATTTACTATGTACAGCAGTCACATGTGATATATTACTACATATGACCATATGCATGTAGACTTATTTTAAGGAGTTGGTTTTGGGTAAGTTTGAGGTGGCTGTTACACAGCTTATTGGAGATGTGGAGAGGGCAGTTGAATATTAATAGAGTTTGGAAGAAGGGTCTAAACAGGACCCTTAGTGTTTAGATGATGTTTAAAGACTGAGAGTAGATGCACATCATGGATGTGTGAGTGGAGTTAGAGCAGAGACCTGAGTTCAGAGGCCCTGTAGTGTTAGAGATAAAAGAGACTTCGAAGATCCAGTGAAAGAGACTTAGAAACATGGTCCGGGGATAGGAGGAGTACATTGAGAATGTCGTGTTTGAGAAGCTAAATGAATATAGAGTGTTTCAAGAAGGAAGGCTTGCATAGTTGTGAGAGAACTTTTGAGGGAGGGTATATTTTAGTTCTTGAAGTAAGGTTCAGGTTGTGCCCCAGAATAATTATTGAATCATAAAGTGGTAAGCAGAGTTCTGTGATTTTTACTGATTGTAAGGTCAGGTCATTTTGCCCATTGCTAATGGCTATCCCTTCTTAAAGGATGGGAACTTATTCTTTTGCAGCATTTTATGAGTTTAGGAGGAAGACTAGAAATATGTGCTTTGCAGTTTGCTATTCTAGTTACTCTTCTGTGTTATTTGTGGCACACTGTTCTGTTTGGATGACGTAAGTGTAAAAATTAAAACATATTTCACAATTTGCCCTCAGAGTGGGAACAACTCATCAGTGGTGTTTCTGGTCTGTGACCAGGAATGATAGCAATCTTAGAATTTGAATGCCAGTTTTGTGAACCTTGAGTTTCCAAGCTGTGTGACATAGTGAGGCAGGCAGTTTTTCATTTATTTTTGTATCAACTTTGTTTTTGTCTTTGTTTTTTTTTACTGTCTCAATTTTGAGGAAGACTGGAAGGTTATCTCACCAAAGTAGAGTATAGTCATTTGGGTGTGAGGGTCACTTTTTAATTTTCTTAACCTGTTTTTCCACATATATTGGTGTATTCTTGTTTTTTTTTTATTTTGAAGAGAATAAAAAATAAAATAACAAAGACAAAAAAACAGCGCAAAAAGAATAAAAATGATACAGGATTTCAAAACAAAACCATAGGAATTAACAGTGGTTGTTATAGATTGTTACCTTCAACAAAATTGTTCAGATTACCAGATGTAAGAATGCAAGATGGATGAAACAGTTAAAGAGAAGTCTTGTTTTGATAGATACATTGAAGAAGCCGTTAAGTTACAATTAAGTAACACAGTGTTCTCAGTATTTACTTTTTATAAATATAATATATACATGGCTGACATTGATGGTGCTTTTAATTTGACTGGGTTGTAAGCTGTACCTTTGTGTTTTGTTGGGCCGTGTGACCTGAACTAGCATTGGCTCACTTGTTCATTTTTATTTGACAGATGATTATGTTTCAGGCACTGTTGTAAGCACTGGGAGTACAGCCCACTTTAGGGACATTTATTGGTAAATATTCTGTAATTATCAGGCAACAAGGATTCATGAATGCCAAGAACGAACACAAATATATCTTTCCCAGAAGTACTGGCAGTCTTTAATGTGGGGGACCGATTATTTCTGGATGAGAGGATTAAGAAGTACAAGCCAGGCTGAGATAGATGATGGGAAGAATAGTGATGGGAGTGTGTTGATGCGTGTGTGTGAACATAAAATGTCACTTGTGATTAGCACTACCCCAGGCAGAACCTAGGGACAAGAAAGGTTACTAATAAAATTTGCTCATCCTAACATAGGTTCTTCATGGGGAACAATACCTGCAGCTATATAAACCATTTCCCAGAACAGGTGAGTACCTGGATACATTAATGCCATAATACTACAATATTATTTTTTTATTAACCCTCCAAACTCTGCTATGGTGTTAAGCTGGCATAGAGTAACCTGGTAAAACATAGCAAGAGTAATTATGTGCCACAGTTTGATTAGGTTGATTTGGTTACCTTAGACTTTGGTTTTGTACCACAGACTTGGTCTAGTACCACTCTTATAATGTTATTTTACTTTACTGTCAATGTATTCTACTAATTATGTGTCATTAGCAGCTAAAATGGACATTTGTGTGTATTTTACACATAGTGATTGTGCTAGCACTTGTGACCCCTATAATTAGAGTCCTTTGTTATTTTTCTCATATTTATGTGAACAATATTTAAAGGTACCAAATTTCTTACAATTTTTCCCCTTTTTTTGAGAAGGTAAAAACAAGCCTATGTTGGTTCTCATCTTTTCTCAGTCTTGTTCACCAAAGCTTTCGCTGTAATTTGATATACAGTATTTGTTTTTCTTTCTCTTATGTCAGAATGTTAGCTGATTTATTGGCCAGAGGGGTGTTTATCATTGTACATTGTGTAATGCAGATGTCAACGAATAGCTACAGCCCTATTTTTTCTTAAGCCTTTATATTTATCTGAAGTTTTTGTTTTTTATTGCTTTGTTTCAGTGTAAGTATCATAGCCTAAACTTCAAACAGTCTCTTTTATCTGAGATAGAGCACAGTTCATGGTGACTGTACATTCATCATATATCTGCTGAATACTTAGCATTTACAAGGCATAGCATTAGGTATTAGATACTTTTCTAAGCTGACTGCATATTAAAATTACCTGCATTATTATATCATCTGTCATTTTTAGTAAGACATGGTGTTAGTCACTTTCCTTTCCCTAGTACAAAGTGTCCGATGTCTACACCTCAAAGGACGAGAAGTTTGTGTTGGTTCAGCTCCAGGGGGCTCAGTCCAGAGTTGGCAGAAACAGCCTGAGGGGAAGGCTGGTGGAGACAACTGCTCATCTCATAGCAGCTGGGAGCAGAGAGAGGAGAGCCGGGAGCAGGGGCCAACCCTCAGGAACCCTCCCCTTCCCGCAGAGCCCCATCCGGAGCAGACTTTTTGGGGACCCCACCTTCGATGATTGTGTGTGTGTTTGTGTGTGTGCTTGTGGGTGGTGGTGGCAGCAAAGGCTCCTCATGTTTCATATGCAACAGGCCTAACTGGTTTGTTTGGCATCTATTGCTGTAAGTGATAGAAATATATTTGATTCTTCCTTTAGGGATTTTAGACATACACTCCAAAATGACTAAAGTGGTACAATTGTTTTTCTTGATGTATTTTACCTCCTTGTCCTCAAGTTGTTTTTCATGAATTATTTTAAAATAGTACCTGTGCATTTTAATTATGTAGTTGGCAAGTTCGAATTGCAGAAAACCAAAGGGTATAACTACTAGTTATAATCTGTCTGTACAATCATACTAGCAGTCCAATGTCACCATAGTCTTTTGTGAGTTACAGTGGTCTGTCGTAAGCCTACTTTCCCTCATAAGGACAGAGTACCCATTAGATGGAGTGAAAGAAACTAGCAATGGCCCTATTTTTCTTCATGAACCAGAACATGTTCTATTCAGGATGTTCTAAGATTTTCTGAGTTTGAGTTTGATTTATTATGTTGCTATATGATCTTTATTAGACTCATTTCTTTCTCAAGATAACTTATTAGTACAAAATAATACATTATTTCATCTGGGAAATGAAATTGACAATGTTACCAATTTTGATTTGCTTAGGGAATATGTGACCATTAAAGACTAGTATATATAAAAGTGCTTTTGAACAAATAAGCATTATACAAATAGAATTATTATGCCAAATTTTCAAAGCAGAATCTCACAGAGTTGTGGCTTTGTTAGTATAGGATCTAACTTTTTTCTCTTAAGTACTCATTTAGCTAGTTTTACACAAAATTATAGAATTATATATACTTATTGAAAAATTAGAAACTACAGAAAAGTAGATTATAAAAACAGTTTGTCTGGAATTATTTATTTAATATTTATTGCATATTATTAGGTGCTAACAACTGACAGTGTAACTATGGAAAAGATAATATCCTTGCTTGTGCAGCGCTTAGAGTCTGTCTAGGAGACAACTGGCAATGATAAACACTGTATAATATTTTGTAATGGAAGGAATCTAAGTGCACACAGGTGCGAACAAAAGGTCTCTAACCTGGAATAGAATTTAGGGTTGGGGGAAAGCTTCTTGGGTGGGTTAAATTCTAAGGTGAGATCTGAGGATTGAATTAGAATTTAACTGAAGAGAAGAGATTGAAAAATGTCTTGAGCAAAGGCAATGCTGTGTGCAAAGGTTTGGAAGAGAGAAGAAAGCATTGACTGTTCAGGGAACTGAAAATAGGCTAAGTGTCCTTTAGGCCCTGCTCAGGAGGGTGGTAGGGAATGAGAGTAAAGAGGGGGAAGTCTTAGTGTCCTCTAAAGGCAGGGAGGCTGAGGAGGGGCTCTGACGAGGGGAAGCACATGAACAGATCTGGATTTTGAGAGGCATCACGCTGGCTTGTTTTTGTAATGCTTGGTGTTTCTTTACCATCTCTCACATCCACAGAGATGCTGAGTTACTTGATTCTCTCCCTTAAATACATCCAGAATTTTTCTGTTTTTCTCTCCCTGCCCTTCGACCTCGTTATTTCTTACTGTGTTGTTCTCTCACCTTGTGAGTATTCTGTCTCCATTTTTGTCCCCCTCCAGTCGTTTCTCCTCACCACAGCAAGTGTGTTATTTCTAAAATGCAAATGTGTTTGCTGCTTCCCCACTTACAATTCCAAATGTCTATCCATAGGCTTCAGAATGAAGTTGAAACGTTTTAATGTGACCTAGCTTCTACCAGTGTTGCATACGTAAGCCTTGATGCTTACATTTGTGGCTTGGCAGCTGGATGGTTGGTGTCATTCAGTTATACAGAGAACAGAGGGGAAGAGCAGGTTTTGAGGGAAAGATGAGTTCACCCTTTAATAATGATAACCTGTCAGGATGTTACCATTTAAACAGTGATGGAATCTGTAGAAGAGCAGACTGCTGAGAAACAATTGCCCTGTGAAACTGAGAGTTTAAAAAGAAAAAAACTTGAAAGAGTTTAAGAAGGGTGGAGTAGTTGATATTGGTGTTCAAAACAATGTTTGTTGGGTGACGAGATAAAAGAGATCAAGAAGGATTATTGACATTGAAAATTACTACTATTTTTAAAAAATCTTGTTTTTCAGAAATATTAATGTTTCAAATTAGAAATTCAAGTAGTCTTGAATTACTCATGTTGACTTTTCTAGTGAGTTCAGGAAAATTTTTTCAAAGTTTAAATGTTTTAGTTTTGCTGAAATTATAATGGAAACTATGTTATATCCTTTTGTGTCTGAATAATTTGTCTTTAAACAATATTTATTTTACTTTTCATTTTATTTCAGGACAGTTAAAATGTGAAGCCGTTATTGCTGATATTCTAGATAAAGGATCTGGCCTAGTAGTTGTTTTGGATGGTAACTTCTTTACATTTCCTATAATGATGTTGTTAGATTGATAGGCTTTGTATGTAACATTATGTTTGTTTAAAGTTAATTTTTATTACTATATTTTTTCAATATGTAATATGCAATGTGTACTAGCTGCCCAAGATGAATGTAGTCATTTTGTAACATATTTCACTACAGAAGTTGACTAATATGTTTACATTTATTTTCCATTATGTAAGAAAGCAAGATAAGCATTTAAAAATTTTATAAGCTCTTTAAGAAAAACAAGGAAGAAGCAGAAAATGAAGTAGACTGAAACTGGCGCCAGAGAGGGTGGAGCATTTCAGTGGGTGTAAACAGCAAAGTTGGGAGTTGAGAGATGTGGCTTATACGCAAAGGGTGGGTGAGAGTTAGGTCTGCTCAAGTATATATATATATATATATATATATATATTTTTTTTTTTTGCAGTACTGGGGATCGAACTCAGGACCCTGCGCTTGCTAGGCAGGCGCTTATTCCACTGAGCTATATCCCCAGCCCATTCAAGTATATTTTTGGCAGAAGAAACATTAGCCTTTACTTGATCAGACGTCTTTTTTGTTGATACTCTTTTCTGTGTTAGCTATTTGGAACTTTGAACATGTTTAGCCACAGGATCATTCTTCTAAATACTAATTAGGTTTCTAGACTTGTGTACTTAAACCTGTTGAATGCATAATGTAGTTTAAATACCATAGCCACGTTTCACGTGCAGTGGGGAAAAAAAGATTATAGTAATTTAATAAATATTGAAATACTAGAAATTAAACATAAGCTCAAGACACATTGCTTAAATTTTATTTTAAAGTTTAAGAAGAAAAATTTATTGTGAAAAATTTGGGAGTAAAGAATAGTAAAAAATTTAATATTACTTGATGTTTGGAATGTACACCATATAATTTTTATATAGTAATACAAAGGATGCTTCTTGACTTACCATGAGGGTGTCCTGATAAACATATTGTAAATTGAATTTCAGCTACTCTGGAGGCTGAAGCAGAAGGATCACAAGTTTAAGGCCAGCCTGGGCAATTTAGTGCCCAGACCTTCTCTCAAAGAACAATTTAGAAGGGGCTGCGGGTGTAGCCCAGTGCTCTCTGGTCTCAATTACCAGCACCATTAAATTAGAAAATAGCATTGACCACACATAATACGAAACATCATAGCTTAGCAGCACAAAATGGTGCAGTATTGGTTGTTTACCTTCATGATCACATGGCTGACTGGGAGGGAGGTTTGGCTTCTGATCCCTGCCCAACATTGTAAGAAATTGTCACTCTGAGTTTTATTAGTCTTGGGGATGGGGGTGAAAAAATTAGATTTAAATTCAAAATTTAAAGTATAATTTCCACTGAGTACTCATGTACAGCATTCACACCATTCTTTTTTTTCTTATTATTTTAAAAGTAAAAGAACAAAAACATATTAACAAACAGACACAAAGTAGCATAAGAAATAGTACAATCAAAACTGATTTACAGACAAGGTGACAGGGACTCAACAATGGTTGTTGCTTTACCTATTGATAACTTCGAAGTGTATATTCATGAACACAGATACAGACATGCAAAATTGATCAAACAATTAATCATCTCAACAACAGAAAAAAAAAAAAAAGAAACCACAAAGCATTAACAAAGAGACACAAAGTAGTACAACAACAGTATGATCAGAATTGAATTATAGACAAAGCAACAGAAAACCAACAATAGTTGCTGCATTGCATATTGATATCTTCAAAGTGTGTGCTCAGGATAACACATACAGACATACAAGATTGATTGAATAACACGTCATCAACTACTCCCTAGCATTAAGTGACATAATACAATAGTAGAACCATGTTAGCCCTCCTGCACATATGTATATACATATATACATACATACATTTTTGCCTCTTTCTTTTCTCCTTTCCCTCGTCCCATCTGTTCTTTGCTTTTAACAGATTTCCTTCATGTCTCTTAGTTTATATTCCCACCCTCAGGTTCTTACAAAGAGACACAATACATTGCCTGCTCATGTACTGCTGATTTATTTCACTTATGAGTATGGTTTCCATTTTGACCATTTGCCTACAAAGTCCCCAAAACTGTCTTTCTTTATAGCTGAATAATATTCCATTATACAAAAATGCCACAGTTTTTAAATCCAGTCTTCTGTGGATGGACACTTGGGTTGCTTCCACATTTTAGCTATTACAAATTGCGCTGCTATAAACATGGGTGCACATATATCAGAGTGATATGATGTTTTCAGATCTTCTGGGAAAATACCCAGAAGAGGAATAGCTAGTTTGAATGGAACCTCTAGACCTAGTTTGCTGAGAAATCTCCAAACTGCTCTCCACAGTGGTTGCACCAGTCTGCATTCCCACCAGCAGTGTAATAGAGTCCCTATTTCTCCACAGCCTCGCCAGCATTTGTTTTTTATTTTTTATTTTTTATTTTTATTTATTTATTTTTTTGCCAGCATTTGTTATTGGATGATTTTTTCATACTGGCCAGTCTTACTGGGGTGAGATGAAATCTCGATGTTTTTATTTGCATTTCTCGAATGACTAAGGATATGGAACATTTTCTCATATATTTATTTGCCATTTGTATTTCTTTGTCTGAGAAGTGTGTATTCATCTCAGATGCCCATTTCTGGATTGGATCTTTGAATTTGGACAGGTACATGTTTTTTAATTCTTTGTATGTTCTAGATAGAAGAGCTTTGTCTGAGGGATAGCCAGCTAGGATTTTTTTCCCAATTTGTGGGTTTTCTTTTTACTTTGCTGGTGATTTCTTTAGATGTACAAAAACTTTTCAGTAGGATGAGGTCCCAATTATTGATTCTTTGAAGTGTTTCCCTTGCAGTTTCATTTTTGTTCATGAACTCTCTGCCTACTCCTATGTCTTCAAGATTTTTACCTACTTTCTCTTCCA
>PVLD010014326.1:0-32966 GCA_004027595.1 Dinomys branickii | reverse complement strand
TTAAACAGGCCTTCTTTTTTCCAGTGAGTTTGGTTGACCCCCTTTGTCAAATATTAGGTAGCTGAGTGGGTTTTTTGCTATGGTTGCATCTTCCAGTCTGTTCCATTGATCCTCAGGTCTGTTTTTTAGCCAGTACCAGGTTGATTTTATTACAGTAGCCTTGTAGTATAATTTCAGGTCAGGGATTGTGATTCCAAACCTGACTTGTACTTATTGCCCAGGATTGCTTTTGCTGTTCTGGGTCTCTTCTGGTTCCAGATCAATTTGAGCCATATTTTCTCTAGATCTGTGAGGTATGCTAACGGTAGTTTAATGGGAATTGCATTGAATCTGTACAACAGTTTTGGTAGTATGGCCATTTTTACAGTGTTAGCTCTTCCTAACCATGAGCATGGTATGTTTTTCCATTTATTGAAATCCTCTTCAATCTCCTTTTTCAGAGTATTGTAGTTTTCACTGAATAAATCTTTCACATTCTTAGATTGATTCCTAAGTATTTCAATTTCTTGGTTGCTATAGTAAAGGGTATGGTTTCCCCAATTTCTCTCTCAGTCTGTTTGTTGTTCGTGTACAGGAATGCTATTGATTTTTGGGTGTTGACTTTGTATCCGGCTACGCTGCTGAATTTGTCAATTAATTCCAGGAGTTTTCTTGTGGAGTTTTTGGGGTCCTCTATGTATCGTATCCATGTCATCTGCAAATAGTGATAGTTTCACTTTTTCCTTTCCTATCCTTATTCCTTTTATTTCTCTCTCTTGTCTGATTGCCCTGGCTAATGCTTCCAGAAGTATGTTGAATAGGAGTGGTGACAGTGGACATCCTTGTCTTGTTCCTGACTTTAAAGTGAAAGTTTTCAGTTTATGTCCATTTAGTATGATGTTGGCTGTTGGTTTGTCCTAGATGGCTTTGATCAGATTGAGGTAGAGGCCATCTATTCCTATTTTTCTAAGGTTTTTAACATGAATGCATGTTGGACTTTATCGAAAGCCTTTTCTGCATCTATTGAGATGATCATATGGTTTTTGTCTTTGACTGTATTAATATAATGTATTACATTAATTGATTGGCGAATATTGAACTGTCCCTGCATTCCTGGAATGAATCCTACGTGGTCGTGGTGTATAATTTTCCTTATGATTCACTGTAATCTATTTGCCAGTATTTTGTTGTGTGTCTTTGCATCTATGTTCATTAGCGACATTGGCCTATAGTTCTCTTTCTTGATTGGGTCCCTCTCTGATTTTGGTATCAGTATAATACTTGCCTCCAGAAATGTGTTGGGGAGAGTTGCTTACTTTTCGATTTCATTGAAGAGTTTGAGGAGTGTTGGCATTAGATCTTCTCTGAATGTTTTATACAATTCTGCTGTGAATCCATCAGGGCCTGGGCTTTTCTTAGTTGGTAAGTTTTGATAACGTTTCAATCTCAATAATTGATATTGGGTTGTTCAGGATTGTTACGTCTTTCTGATTCAATTTTGGTAATTTGTACCTTTCTAGGAATCTGTCCATTCCTTCTGTATTTTCTATCCTATGGGAGTAAATATTTTCAAAGTAGGTATTAATGATCTTTTGGATTTCTTTTGGATCTGTAGTGACTTCATCCTTTTCAGTCCTTTTTGCATGAATTTGAGATCTTTGCCTTGTTTTCTTGATAAGGTTGGCTAGGAGTTTATCAATTTTATTTTTTCTTTCGAAGAACGAACTCTTTGATTCACTAATTTTTTGTAGAGTTTTCTTCATTTCAATTGCATTAATTTCTGCCGAGTTTTATAATCTCCTCCCTTCTTTGGGTTCTTGGTTTGGCTTGTTGCTCTTTTTCTAAGAGTTTGTGGTGTAGCATTAGGCTATTTATTTGCTCTTTTTCTGTTTTCTTTGTATATGATTTCATTGCTATAAATTTCCCTCTGAGGACTGCTTTCATTGCATCCCACAGATTCCGGTAGATTTTACTTGCATTTTCATTTATTTGTAGGTATTTTTTAATTTCTTCTTTAACTTCTTGTGTGACCCCTTGGTTATTCAGGAGGTTGTTGTCTTAATTTCCAAGCGTTTATGCGGTTTTTGAAGTTCTCTTTTTCATTACTTTCCAATTTCATTGCACTGTGGTCTGATAATATGCATGGGATAATTTCAATTCTTTTGCATTTAGGTAGATATACTCTATGGGCTAGAATGTGGTCTATTTTGGAGAAAGACCCATGTGCAGCTAAGAAAAATGTGTATTCTGATGTTGTGGGGTGGAACACTCTGTAATTCATTTACTAAGTCCATTTGTTCATACTTTTGGTTCAGGTCTATTATTTCTTTGCTGAGTTTCTGTCCAGCTGACCTATCTCTTTGCGTCAGAGGGGTGTTTAGGTCCCCTATTACAATAGTGTTATTAGTTATTTGATTTTTCACGTGTGTTAAGATTTGACTTGTAAAGTGTGGTACTCTAGTATTTGGTGTGTAAATGTTTAGGATTTTTATGTCTTCCTCGTGCAGCTTTCCTCTAGGTAGTATGTATGGCCTTCTTTATGTCTTTTGATTGTTTTTGGTTTGAAGTTTACATTGTCTGCAAACATAATAGCTACCCCTGCTTTTTTCTGGGGACCTGTTGCATGGAGAAATGTTTTCCAACCTTTAACTTTCAACCTGTAGATTTCCTTTTGAGTAAAATGTGTTTCCTCTATACAACATATCGTTGGATTGTGTTCCTTAATCCACTCTTCCAATTTTTTCCTTTTGACTTGTTAATTGAGGCCATTTACATTAATGGTTATAATGGTTATATGTTGGCTTATTCTAGACATGTTATTTACTTGTTGTTGTTTTCCTTCTTTTGCTGTCTGTTTACTTGTTCTGTTTAGGGGGTTATTTCTATCGTTGTTCTTGGGATTGTGGTCTCTTTTTTCTCTGTCTAGAATATCTTTTAGTGCTTTTTGCAATGCTGGTTTGGCACTCATGAAGTTCTTCAGTTGTTCTTTGTCGTGGAAATATTTTATCTCTCCATTGAATTTGAAGGATAGTTTTGCAGGATACATCAGTCTCGGTTCGAAATTGTTTTGTCTCAGAAACTGTAATATCTCGCTCCAAGCTCTTCTTGATTTCATGGTTTCCGTTGAGAAGTCTGGTGTGATTCTGATGGGCTTTCCTTTGTAAGTGATCTGTTTCTTTTCTCTAGCAGCTTTTAATATTGTGTTCTTTTACTGCATATGTGGGATGTTGAGTATTATATGTCTGTGTGTGGTTTTCTTTGGGTTATGTCTTGTTGGGGTTCTATATGCCTCGATTCACTGTACTTCAGTATCTTTTACCTTGTTTGGGAAATTTTCTGCTATTATTTCAGCAAATATTCTATTTATATCATTTGTGTTGTCTCCTGCTGTTTCACTGACTCCTATTACTCGAATATTATTTCGTTTTGCCTCATCTTGCAGCTGTTGGATTGATTTTTCTTGGGTCTTTGATGGTTTTATGAGGTCATTCCTTTCACACTCATAAGCTGCCATGCTGTCATCAAGGTCTGAAATTCTATCTTCGGTTTCATTTAAGCGGTTTTGCAAGCTTTCAATGGAAGTTTTCAATTCCTGGCAATCTCTTTGGACCTGTTTCATTCTTGATAATTCATTCCTAAATTGCTCTTGTAATGTTTCCATTTGTTTCTTATTTTCTTGTAATCTTTTATCTATTTCTTCTCTATGTGCACGGAACATTTCTTCCATTATAGTTGTCAGTTCATTTTTTGTCTGAGAGATCATTGCAGGTATGTGGCTTATTTCTGCTTTAATCTCTTCTATGGCCTGTTGGAGTTGTTTCTTTATTTCGGATGCAATCGTTTCAGAACTTGCAGGTATGTGGCTTCCTAGTTGCTCTGTATCCTTGCATCCAGGACTTGTTCTGGGTGAGGTTGAGTTCTGAGACTGCGTTTTGTTCTTCTGTCTGCCCATTTTTGGGTATCAGATTCAAAATATTGAGCAATAAATAACCCAGGCAGTTCACCAGGCAAAGGTCTGTTGCAAAGGCTGCTTCAATGACTCCTTCTCTTTGGGAGAATGTCCCTTAAGCTTTCTGCTGAGCGTTCCGCTTAAAAGGCTGTTCAGATGCTGGTTTGTGGGGTGAGCTACTCCCTACGGAGAGACCTGGGTGGGGCATAGAAAACCACACCCCCACCCTCCCAGGGTTCCCTGCAGGTATAGGTACGGATCTCCTCCCCCACTTGGTGATCTGGTCGTGGCATGCATATAGCTCACCAGTCTTGGTATCCGTGCCGTCAGGAAGGTTCCAAAGTGCCAACTTTTTGTGCTATGCCCGTGATCCGCTGCCCTGACGCTTCTGTTTCCTCGCGCTCTCCGGGTCTGGGGGAGGGAGTGGGATGCTCCGCTCCTCTGTGCTCTTCCCGCTGCCTTGGCCATGGACTGCAGGCTGCTGAGGGCCTTGGCTGCAGGGGCCGGGACCAGAGCGGGATCCCGGTTCAGCGCTTGGATTTGCGCAGCCTGCCCGAGAAGCTCGAGCTCCGAGACCGCCCCGTGCTGCAGTCGCTAAAAAGCCAATTTCTGGCCGCAGTCGCTGGCGAGCCACACAGGGTCGGGAGGCGGGAGGGATCGAGCTGCCTGTGCCCCCAGGGCGCTCAGACCCAGCCAAGCCACCACCCACCCGCCGCGCCCATTGTCTCTGGTGCCCAGCACTCCGGGCTTTCCCGCATCTCGCCACGGAAATTTGGGCCGACCTGCCATGTCTCCCCCGGCAGTGCAGATAAACACGTTCAGTTTGAACTTCCCAGCCGAGGTCCTGGCATTCGCGCTCGACAAGCCTGTCTCGAGCTGGGGGTCTCTATCAGGGAGGATCCCTGCTTTGCTGCTCACCTGGTTGCCATCTTCCTGAAAGCCAAGCCACATGATTCTAAAGTTGAAAAAGTATAAGTTAAATCATTGAAAGTCAGGAACCATCCATATGAATATACTGCTTTAGAACTTGGCTTTGTTTTCACTTAGTAATATATTGAAAATATGTTTTGATATTTAAATAGTATGTATTTTTGCTTTCTTTTTTCTCCATCCATCTTCCTCTTTTAGTTTTAGATTTCTGTGCTTCTCATTCTTGATGTTGGTCGACATTTGACTCAGGTTTTCATAATTATCTGTTACTCTTCTTGATAAATATAACCTACCACAAAATAAGAGTGATTTAGTACCCTGGCTTTGATCTTTATCATTGTCACTTAATGTGTCCCATTTACTTAACTACACACTGGTAATGTGTCACAGTGTATTAGATACTGTATATGCAGCTTAGATGAAGTAAGTTATGCCGATTTCATGTGTAATAAAGATAATGCAGATTGCCTTAATTTTCCTCATTTTTGTTGTAATTAGTTTTTGTGTTTGGTATGCAATTCAAAATCATACTCCTAGTTTTTAAGATTAAGAACTAGGTAGGTACTGAATTAATAAATAGAGGTTCTGCTATCTTAGCCATTTTTTTATTTGCTAACTTACTCCTGTAATTTATTTATTGCTTTAATAGTTAATTTAATGATTATGATCCTATTTTGTACCAAGGCGCTATTCTAATTTCTTGCAATATAATGGTGAACAGAACTATCAAGATTGTGTCTCCAGATGGGTTATACCTGTAGTTTTACTTTCCTCTTTATAGTACATGTTCCTGAGTGCTTTGACAGAATGTGTGAAACTTTGAATATGTTTACCTGCATTTTCTGTTGGAATTGTTTGACATGTTTGTTGTGGAGAAAATGGCATTGTGAATGGCGTTTGGAGAGGTTTAGAAATGAGAAAAACTGCTTTTTCCTAGTGAAAAGGCTTTGAGGAGTGCTGCTTCTCTCTGCCCATCACAGTCTGGTGGAGAATGTGTTCAAGTGAGTGCTTTGTAATGCAAACATGGTTGTTGGTGTAGAACCCCTTCATGAACTGGATTTTGGTTTTGGAACTTTTAAAGAAGTTGTCAACCATATCTTAACTAGTTATGTGCTTTGTTCATAACAACTTTCATTTACTTTGCAGTCTATGCTTATTCTGGGAAGGAACTTATATGCTATAATCAGTTTTCTCTGTTTGTTGTTGGCTCTGGTGGCTTTGGTGGAAAACGGACATCAGAAAAACTCAAGGTAAGGCGTGGCTTTTTAAAAAAATTGAGACATAATATTTTCACACCTTTAAGGGATACATCGTAGTAATTCACTACATGTATACAGTGTATAATAATCAAATTAGGATAGTAAGTATTTCTGTCTCTTCAGGCAACCATTTTTGTCAGAAATTTCAATTCTTCGTTTTTAGTTATTTTGAAATACAGATTGTTTTAACTTATAGATACTCTACTCTGCTTAAGAAGAACCAGAAAGAATTCCTTCACTTTATGTCTTGGAGTCCCCTAATGAACTTCCTGTGGCCCTTTCTCTGTCTCCAGTCTTTATAACTACTTTTTTACAATATTCTATAAGCTTGACTTACTGGTCTCCACAAATGAGTTTTAAAAAGTGGTATTTGCCTTTGTTTATCTGGTTTATTTCACTTAACATAAAGACCTCTAGTCCCATCCATTTTGCTGCAATGACAGTATTTAATTATTTTTATAGCTGAGTAATCAGTCTACCACCCACCATCCCTCTTTTCCTTCCTCTGTCTCTCCTCCCTCCTTCCCATCCATCCATCATCCATCCATCCATCTGCCTGTCCATCTACTCACCCACCATCTACTACATTTTCTTTAGCCATTCATCTACTGAAATTTATCTGTATCAATTCCATGTTTAGCTATTGTGAATTGTGCTACAATAAAGGGAGGAGTATAGAATCTCTTTGGTATAATGTTTTCATTCTTTTTGTACATATACCTAGTAGTGGGATCATATGGTAGGACCGCTTAGAGTCTTTGAGGAATTTTTATTATGGAAAAAAATTACATTTTCCATATTTTCTGTACAATATAAATTCCTGTCAACAGTATCTAAGAGTTCTCCCCTTCTCCATGTCCTTGCAGTATTTGTTGTTGTCTTTTGATGATAGCCATATTAGTGGGGTGACACAGGCTTTAATTTGTGTTTTTCTGATGATTAGCGACATAGAGCATTTTTTCATGTACTTGTTGGCCATTTGTCTTCTTTTTAGAGGTATTTAATTCTTTTGCCCATTTTTAAATTGCATTATTCATATTATTTGTGTTTTTTTTGAGTGTTCAACATTTGAGTTCCTTTTATATTCTGGATATCCATCTTTTACCAGATGAATACTTTGCAGATATTTTCTCCCAGTCTGTAATTTCTCTTATGTTGATTTTCTTTGCGCTGAATCAGCTTTTTCAGTTGTTTGTTAGAGTTTTTGAGACAGGGTCTTACTATGTAGTTCAGGCTGGTCCTGAACTCACTGCAGAGCCTAGTCTGGCCTTGAACTCATCGTAGCAGTCTTCCTCCCTCAGCCTCCCAAGTACTAGAATTACAGGCATGCACCACCATGCCTGGCTAAGCTTCTTAGTTTGATATAACCCCATTCTCTTTTGTCTTTACTTTTTATGCCTGTACCTTGGGGAAGCCTATCTAAAAAAGTCATTGTCTGTACCAATGTCTAGAAGTTTTCCCCATGTTTACTGTAGTAATTTCATAGCTTCAGGTTTAACATTTAGTTTTTTTTTTTCCCCGAACAAGATCTTACTCAGTTGCTCAGGGTGGACTTAAACTCATAATCCTCCTTCCTCAGCTTCCCAGAATACTAGGATTTGAGGTGTGAGTCACCAGCTTCATAATTTGGACTTTTATAGTGTTTTAATTTAGTGTTTATCTCAAAGTCATTTGAGGAATAAGATTATACTGTAGTTAACAGTCTTCTGTAATAAAGTATTATTTAAAACAGTATTGAGGGATGACGTCTAGAATGGTCTCTAGGGGAGCTTCTTGCCAGTGAAACAACCGTAACTTATGAAAGCCTTTTTAAAGCTACCATTTGTTCCTGGAAGGCGCTCGGAGGGCTTATCCCAAGGGGATGAGTATAGGCTTGCAGGGTTCTGTCTGGGGAGATGAGAATGGGGTGACATTGATTGTAGTGGTGATTGCATAACCATGTGAATGCACTGACAGCCACTGAATTGTGTAGTTTAAATGTGTTGTGTGTAAATTATGTGTGAGGACAGCTGTTCAAAAAGTAATACTGATTAATACTTTATAAAAACAATATTTTAGACTTACATTTAAAAGCTTTTGGTTTCTGCTTATCTGTAGATAAATTACTCTGACAATCTTAGGTTATTACTTTGTTTTGTTTTGTGTTTTTTGGTTCAAGGAATAGAACTCAGGATGTTCCGCTTGCCAGGCAGGTGCTGTGCCCCAGAGCTATATCCCCAGCCCTTATGTTATTACTTAATGTGGGCTATGCCTTTCTAGAGTTAGTGACACAAGTTGTATACTGTATCAGCATGTACATTGTGGTCTTATTTGAATGAAAAGCGTGGAAATATGATGTTCATTCATATTTTTCAAGCTTTTAATGAACATGTTGTAAAGGGAAAAATGTAAATCTGAGCTTACATTAGCTGAAGTAAAAACAACATGCTATTTGTTTTTTTTCCTTCTTTAATGTGGTGCTGTGGATTAAATCCAGGGCCCTGCACATGCCAAGCCACAAATCATCAGTTACATAATGTTCATTTTAATGTTGGGTAATAAGCATTGTGGGCCAACCAAGAATCTAAGCTAGACCCTCTTCTCTAGATACATTTGCAATAATCTTTGTTGCTTTGGGAAACAGTACAGGCTGATGGTATATTGTGGTGAAGCCCTATGTTGTTAACTGGCTACTTTCATCTTAACAGTAAAACTGTTGTAGCAGCCTGCCCACTGTACGCACCCCTAGCACATACCTTTCTGGCTGTTGCTAACAGTTGGTTTTCTGAAACAAGGGATAGCTGAGGGCTACCTCCCCGTAAGATTTAAGGATCAAATCTGCTCCCAAATATCAGTGCTCCAAAACATAGTAGAATGACTTGAATAAATATATAAATAAAACTTGCAAAATACACTGCATGTGACTGCAACAAAGAAGGGGTGTATAGTTCATTTTTATTTACTTTTTATTTTTTGGAACTGGGTATTGAACTCAGGACCTTGCACTTACCAGGCAGGTGCTTGTGCTGCTGAGCTATATCCCTGGCCCTGCGCTATATCCTTGGTTCAGTTCGTTTTTAACAGCAGCCTCTTGTTTGAAAAGCAGCAGCCTTCCCAGTGATTTTTATGTGTATATGTCTGTAAGGATAGATTGGGGACTGTATCTGAGCTTAGCATTTTTTTTTTTTTTTTTTGCGGTACTGGGGATCGAACTCAGGACCATGCGCTTGCTAGGCAGGCGCTTATTCCACTGAGCTATATCCCCAGCCCTGAGCTTAGCATTTTAAAAGTGAAAAATTGCTGTCTAATTCTTGAATGCTCTAGAAGAATAAAAGCTGATTTTGTTGCAAAAATTTACCTAATGGAGACAAAGTGAATAATATATTGTTTCTCTTGTAAATTATGGAAAAGTTGATACTAGCCTCTTGAATACAGTTCACCTGATGAGGATGTTTTTACTTCGGTTTTTAACCTAAATTTGTCCTCATAGCTGTCTGTATTGGTACATGCTATTAAGTTTTCATCAGTAGTCTTACATGTTGGCATTAAAATGTCATAATAATTACTCTTTTTGGTAACTGAGTTTAGAATGTATAATTTTGTTAAAATGGCAAATTAAAATATGTAAGGATTTTTGAAAACCAATTTAAAGACTGAATCAATTTAGATTGATTATATGTCTAATTTATTATTTGTTGTTATTATCTTTTACACAGGAAAAATGTAACTTTTGCTCCTTTGGGAGAGAAGAATAGATTTGATTACATAGTAAAGATACTTCTAAAGATTTTTTTTTTTTTTTAGTAAAGATACTTTGAAAAGGGTCACTTCTAGTCAGGAGTGGTCGTGCACACCTGTAATCCCAGCACTTGGAAAGCTGAGGCAAGATTGCTGTGAGTTTGAGGCCAGCTGGGGCTACATAGTGTGTTCAAGGCCAGCCTCAACTATATAGTGAGGCCTTGCCTAACAACAACAAAAAATTCGAAGAAGGGATTACTTAAGGGAAATTATAATGAATATAAACTAGGAGTTAAGAAATTTTAAACACCATTCTCTCCTAAAATACTAAAATTAAATAGAATATTAAGTAAAAACCCCTTTTATCCAATTCATAGTCTGTTGAAGCATGATGGTTTTCTTTTATGGAAAGAAAATCCCAATATTTGAGATTTAACATATAATATCTTTTGATTTTAGGTGGCTACAGCCACACCTAGTAGACCTCCTGATGCTGTAATTACAGATAATACCTCGCATAATCAGGTAAGATCATATTTTTCAAAAGCGATAAATCCACCTGGCTGATGATACTTTTTCAATTTATAGCTCTGATTCTCTATACTTTTATTAAAAGTTTTTATTAATGCATTTTATTAGTACATGTTTTCAGTACATAATGATTATTTGTTGTGGGGAGTTTGTACATGTGCATAACACATCTTAGTCCTTTTTTATTCCCTTTGCCTCCCACCCCTCCCTGCTCTGGCCAACTCTTAATCTCAATGCCATTTCAAAAAACTCTTATTTCTATTTTTTTCTTTTTAAATCCTTTTTCCCTTCTTTCCTTGCTTCCCTATTTCCCTCCATCTCTTTATTCCTCTTTCCATTTGAAAAAGATACTTGATATTATTTATCTATTTTGCTTTTTATTTATATTTTGGGTTTATTTATATTCATGATATTTAAATTTGTGATTTTCATTTCACTTAACATTGTAGTCCTGAAGTATATCCATTTATCTAGTGGTCACTATGTCTTCAGCATAATAAAAATGAAAGCATGTTTCCTGTGCTGGGAAATCATTCTTTCAGAATTATTAGTTGTCAGTTTTTTGTCCATTAACTGTCAGAAGCAGGTACCACCCAAGTTTTCATTGGTCAGTTCCAAAGACAGTGTGCTCTGTTGAAAATGAGGGCTTGCTTTAGAGATGGCTGACTTGATAGCGGAGAGTTTCATGAAAGGCTTAGAGAACAGGGTATGTGCAAGATGAAAGGCAAGTTTGAGTCAACTGTACCCTGTCAGAAAACAGTGCCGCATTACTTGGAAACCGATCATTTCATGCTAACTTTAAAGTACAGGTAAAATAAAAAATCTTAGATAAAGTATATGATTCAGTCTTTTTTGTTTGCCATAAATAGTTTGTTTTCTGCTAGGGGAGATAAATGCCCTGTCAGTTCACAAATTTTTTGAGCATACTAAGATTTATTCAAGATACAGCCAAACCCCATGGTGCATGCCCTGTAGTCCAGTAGTGTGGGAGGCTAAGGCAGGAAGATCACAAATTCAAGGCCTTATTGGGTAATTTAGCAGTAAATGAATGAATGAATGAGGATATATCTCAAAGTAAATTCAATCATCAGTACTATTTTTTTTTTTTTAAAGGCAACCCTAAAAGTATTTTTTTGTTTTGTTTTTTTGAGGAATTTCAAGATTTTCTTCCAAGGGAGTTAGAAGACTAACTAGGTAAAGCAGACTCTGAAGTTATGCTGTATGTCAATATATACTCAAATTTTTAGTGTTCACCTTTTATGTTAATTTTAGTGTGTTTGATATGAACACTGTTTTCTAGCAAGTAGAAATATAATTTTAACAAGAATTAAGGTTTATACTTTTTTATGTGTGTGTTCTAAATAATCAGGTGACGGAGAAAGACTATTATATACCCTTAGATTGGTTTATTTCCTTTTACTATTCCTTTCCTATTACTATTCCTTTTACTATTCCTATACTTTTACTATTCTTGATTTTTATCAGTTTCTTAAGAATGCACTCGTACTTACATAAAGCCTAGCAGATTGATTTGGTTAGGGTAAAAGAGGCTCATGGTTCAGAAAACCCAACATTATTATGGTTCAGAACACCCAACTTTATTATTCTTGCATTTTATTGAAATAAATGTATCTTCTTTTATAAAAACTGAATAGTTTTCAATGTTTGTATTTGTACATGGTATGTAGAAGAGTTTCTTTTTTATTTCATTACCCTTGTAAATGAGCTTTTTTTGTATAAAGAGTGGACATTCATCATTTGACCTAGGTTGTTGATGATTTGGGGTCATGTAATTGTTTAATAATGTGAAAATTACATACATTTCTTTGAAAAACGTTTTGCAAAAAAATGTTTGCATGAATTTTAGGGAATTTATGGGTCTTCTGAAACTCAGTGGGAAGCACAAATCACATAGAATTAATGTCATCTATTTTCAAGGAGTGGAAAGGACAGTTGGCTACTCAAGATGTCGATGTCTGAAGTAACCAAGGTACCTATTTCAGGACACGAATGATTGAGCGCAAGGTTTTGAGTTATGGAACAAGTATAGGTAACTAAGAAGGAATGCACACTTGGGAGCGAAGTGCAGAAGGGCTGGGGAGTAAAGAATAGACCTTGTTAAATAGACTAGGGTGGTACAATATGTACATGCCCTCAGAGATACTGGGCTCATGGTTCATTAGGGAAGGGGCTGAGAATAATGATAGAATGAAGGAAAGGAGGAAAGCACCAAATAGCTAAAAATTAGTAAAGCTTAACACGTTTAGTGATAAAAATGGAGGAAGGAAAATGAACACAGTAAAATTTGAAAGAGAAAAGGAGGATGAGGAAGGAAAGATGAAAAAATATCTGATTAAAGGATAATAGAATGTTAATAGGCTACAGGGTACATTTGGCCAGCACACGTGTTGTATCAGTGATCACTGGCTATGTGTGTCTCCTTTCTCCTTCCGCTCTCCCTGTATGTCCCTCCAGAAGCTGGGTGCCCTGTCAAAGAGGACAACCTTCCCCAGTAGAGGAGACTGTTCCAGCAAAGTTCAAAGAATTAGATGTAAACAAGAAAAAGTAAAAAAGAAAGAAAAAGGAGACAAAAACAAAACAAAATGTAGAGGAGCAAAACAAAACAAAAAAAGAAAAAGAGAAACGAATTTTAAAAATTCCTGTGTGTGTCTGGGTGTGTGATTTCTTTCCAGGGCCTGGGGTACTGGAACCCACCTGATAGGGTAGGGGACAATGAGTCACAATTAGGGCCTGTTTTGTTTCCACACCCACTTTTGTCAAATGAATGCTGAGTCCTTCCCTATCTTTTCCTCTGGGTGTGGTTAGGCAAAGGTGTGGTGTGTGTATGGCCCTTATTTATTCTGGTGACCCTTAATGTTTGTGCTCTTTTGAGTGCCCCAAGTCACTGCTGTCCACCACTAGCTTTATGGCTTACAGGCTCATAAGATGCATCCTGCTGTAGAGGCCCATGTCTGTACACCCCAGAATGTGGCAGCTGTCCCAGTGGAGGTGTTTCCCTGTTCACGCTGGCAGATGGGAAAAGTATACAGACCCCAGGTCTGGCTGCATATAGGCAGTAAGGGGGGGGGGGGGCAAGCATTCTGCTAGATTCAGCGTCAGCACTTTCAGACCCAGACTCCTTAGAAAACCACATTGATACAGCAAAATACATATCCCAACCTGAATGATACCAAATGAGTTCGTGTTCTCTAAAACCGAAGAATGAATTTTAGTAACAACGGAGGTTAAGAGCAGAATATATTTATTGGGAGAAAGAAAGTTTCTGTCCAAGAGAGGGACAGAAGGGGGGCCCGAGTGGGTTACCCCCAACTCTGTCTTTGTCAGGGACTTTTATAGGGAAAAACCATGAGGTGAGGTGGGTCCAAGGTAGGGGAAATGGACAAAACTATGGTCCGCCAATAAGATTACAGGTATAATTGTCCAGGTAAGACTGAGTGGACTGGGATCAAATGGGAAAGCGAGTCACGTAACAAGCGGGCATGCAGAGCGGGGCTTTTCCCGTAAGGGTCAGGTCAAAGACTCTTAAAGGTGGTCAATCCCTGCTGTTCATCCCTGGGGAGGTATGTGGATGCATTTGTTTAGTCTTCCATCTTGAGGTCTGGCCCACAGGTATCTTATCTTTTATGTTGGCTTCTTCGAGGGCCCAGCCCTGTCTGCCTGCCTATAGTATTTCTATCTATCTCAGCTGTCTATAACAACATGACCAGCCTGACTTCTCAGCACAGACATTTAGATCCCCCCGTCCTTCATATCCTGAGCTTCACTGCTGCTTAACCATCTCAGGGGATCTGTGACTAGCCCACCTGTTTTCTGTGGCTGTCCCTTGTGGCTGTCTCCCACTGTGGCACTATGGTAGGGTAGCCACAGAGACCCTGAAGTGTAGTTCTTCTGTGACTTCTGATTTCCACAGTAGCTCAGTCTTAAACAATAAAACACTTTCTCAAATGGCTTCTGATTATACCACTCTGAGTGTGGTGAATGCCACAGTGAATTTCTTTTCCAACTTTTGGCTACCATTGGTAAGGACTCAGTAAAACCCTGGGCTGTATTTGTAGCTTATGATAACTGGGAGCATGACTTGGAGCCAGCACCGCGGTTCCACTGCTTCTCTAGGGTACTGTGGATGCTCTGGGTTCACCGTGTGTTTGTGGAGATAGGACTCCTCCCTGGAAGCTGGAATTAGGGTACTAGGCTGCTTTTTCTCTATGATGTCTAGTTTCTTCATTTCCTCTGTGGTGTTTAGTTTTCCTTTTGGCTCTTTCTTGATTCCTAGAGCACTTCTTTTTCTCTTCACTATACTATTATTTTTCATGTCTCAATTCCAGGTTTTGGAGAGGCTGTATTTTGCTGCCAGACTTTACTCTGCCATTTTTCATGTCCAATTCTGTTCAGTATAATGTTTTGGCTCTTGTTTTGGGTTTTACTCTTACAATAGTTTTGTATAAGTTTTTATCTCTGTGCATTTTGTAGATGATGGCTTGGGATAGTTTGCAAGATTGATTGTTTGAAATTGCCATTTTCCCATGTGGCAAAGTATAAATTTCTTTAATGGATGGCATATAGCTATGGGGTATGGGGGTGGTTTATTTTTATTTTTTTATTTTTATCTTTCAGGATCATAAATTTGCTCTTTTTTTTTTCACATCCAGTCTTTAGAGGGAATCTCTTTGTTTTATTCTCTAGAAGTGATGCTTTCAGAGACTATCCTTGGCTGTCCGCTGAACTGTTAGTCCTTTTATCTGTACTTAGTGCTGTAGTCTCTTGGGATTTTTTTCGGTGTTGTTACCCTCACAGTGGACTTTATCGGGAGTGATTTTTCTTTATTTCTTCTGCTCTCTTTGGCATGCTGCTTTCAACATGGTCCTCCCTGAAGCCCTCTGCTCTGCTTGGTTCTTGGGGATTGCTCAGGAATGGAGCAGCTGACATTGGTGCTCATCTTGCTGTTACTACAAGTTTTTGGTGTTCTCTGCCACCTACTCACACAGTAGGCTTGAGATTGGTAGGACTTTGGTGATTCTTGTTGATCTATGTATTTTTTTTTAGAGAATTTTTCTTTTGAGAGAATTTTTTTAAGCAGTAATTTCTGAGCTTCTTTATTTGGCATTTAAGCTCAGCTTAATGGTAAATATTTAAAAATCAAATTAAGAAATAACTTACTTATACTCAGAAAACCCTATCACCCGTTTTAAATGCACAAGAAAGACAATATAACGCTATTTTCCTTTTCTCTCTTCTTTTTTTTTTTTTTTTGGTTGTGATGATTTCTCTATAATGATATGAGTGAAAAAACAAGAAAATTTTAGCTTTCTTTTTGAAATATGCCAATCGTTTAAAAATATTTATAAAATGAGCCTTGGCCGCATTCCTCATTTATTAGAGAATACTTATTTTGTATCATGATTGAATTAAGTCCAACATCTAATCATCCATTAGGCTGTGTCAGTTTTCTTGTTGGACCCATTGTCTTTGCTAACCTCTATGAAATCATGTGAATTTCATACTAATATGATTATTGTTTTATAAACCCTTTATATTACTTTTTTTTTTGGGTAGTGCTGGGGATCAAACCTCAGGGCCTTGTGCATGCGAGGCAAGATCTCTACTACTGAGCCACATCCCCAGCCCTTGATTTACAACACTGTTTTTTTCATTAATAGGAATGTTATCCGTGAGGTACAAAAACTAGTACTAATCTTTAAATCTTGCTTGACTTAATATTGTCAAAATCTTTAAAAAATAGCATTTGTTGAGGTTTTAATATTCATCATAGATAATACCTTGTGAGTTTTACCCCTTTAAATTCTTCTAGCTACTCTGCGAAAGTAAATCTTTAACTCTTTTTTTTTTTAAAAGGAAAGAGCAGGGCTTAGAGCAGTGAAGAAACTACCCTATTAATGATACGGCTGGATGTGAATCAGGCCTGTCTAGTGCCAGAGACCGTAATCTGTGATGTATCTGATGACTTCCCTTTGAGGCCTGATATGTGTCATGTCTTTGATTTGTATACAACATGGCAATATTTCCATAGTGTTTCACTGTTCATAAAGTGCTTCTGAAAAATTATTTTATCCTCTAACATACAAAATCTTGTGTCATTAGTGTTCAGTAGTTACTAATTTAGTTATATTTGGAAGACAAAAAGGAAAGAATATTGAGCCATTAAAAAGTAAATAACTTATAAAACTGTCATATGTAGTATTATGGGGAAAGAAGAGAGCTCATTGTAATTATGTGTCGCATATAAGGAAATGAAGTTTTCATCTGAATTATAGAAAACATTATTTTCAGGAAATCAAACTTGTTAGAAATAGTAATTTTAAAAGTCAGATAAGCTGGCAGTGATAGTCTTTACATAACATTTTAATAGTTTTGGAAAACTTAATGCAATATTTGATGTGAATGAGAAGATGTTTTCAGGGTCAAATGATGAAGTCATGAAGTATCTACTGTTGTTTTGTGGCTTTCTTCCCTTTAATTTGCAAAAGTACTCTGTAGCTTAAAAAATACACAATTCAAGTGTCAGGAAGTGACTTTTTCTTTGTTGTATCTAAATCTTTCTAATAATCCTACTTTATCTAAGTAAATTAGCAGTGTGAAAATCTGGACTAAACAGATACAAACATATTGGCAGCTTTCTTGTAGGATAAGCAGATATTCAGGGTTTAGTATAGTAGAAGAATGAAAGATTGTGAGAAATCTTTGACATTTATGGTCTAACCTTGTTATAGGCTTCAATTGAAAATACCCTATTAAGATAGAAGAGACTCTAAACATTTATCTTCTTTGTGGCTTAATGAGAGTGGACTGATGAATTCCCTTTTGAGAACTGTCCTCAGGTAGTAGGATGTAATTCTAGGCTTCCTTTTCTATTATTTGACAACCCCACCCTTCCCCCTTTAATGATTTCAGTGTTGTTGCTTAAAACATTTAATTTAGAGATAATGTTTATTTTTATTGTTTTAATAGTGATTCTGGGGATTGAACTCAGGTGCTCTGCCAGTGGCCACATTCCCAATGTGTTTTTTTTTTTAAATAAATAGTTATTTTAAAAATTAGAACCTGAATTAGGTACATTTTGATGCATATGTTATTTTTAAAAAGCCATATTTGCTATTTTTCATTTAATGTTTTCTAGGATAGCACTGAATACTATATCATTTGTAATTCTTTCTTCATAGGCTGCTTTGTACCGCCTCAGTGGAGACTGGAACCCTTTACACATTGACCCTAACTTTGCCAGCCTTGCAGGTGAGTTGCTAGTATGTATAGTGAAAAATATTAGCTCAGTTATCTAAATAATATACTTAAAGACACTGGTACTTATATCTAGTAATTTGAGTAACATTTTAAAAATGTTACTGTATTTATGCAGAGAATATGGAAAGGTAAGGTGTGATACTGAGAAAATGGCATACTTGAAATTTAGATGCTGGTGGAGTGAAGCTTCTGTGTGTGCCAAGTGTGGGTGGACCTGTGGGGAGGGCGTCTGCGGTGTCCGGCAGGGTGAGGCCACCGACAGAGAGCAAGGACGCAGGAGGGGAGGGAGGGACCGCAGGTCTGCATGGGCGTTGAAGTAAATCACCACCAGTGATTTGCATGGTCTTTGTGTTCCCAAATTGTTCATATTCTTTTCCTGGTTTTTTTTCCTTATTTTTCATAATTTTCTCCCAGGAAGTGTTACTTAGAGAATTATTTTCCATATTTCTTAGAACAGATGATATACTTTATTGTACTTCAGTTTAAAGTTCTATGTTTAAAATCTCGAATTAACTTTGTTTTTAAACATGAAAAGTACCCATTTCCATCTAAATTCCTCTTTTTTTTTAGGCTTTGAGAAGCCAATATTACATGGATTATGCACCTTTGGATTTTCAGCCAGGCATGTTTTACGGCAGTTTGCAGATAATGATGTGTCAAGGTTCAAGGCAATTAAGGTATATGCATAATTTGAATATTAATTCTTTCGCCATCGTTAAAAAAAGCAACTTTAGTGACTTAAGGTGGCTACTACACTGCAGCAAACATATTTTTATTATTTCATTGAGTTGGCAATTGGCATTTTCTTTTTGTAGTTATAATTGTCTGTATTACCCAGCATATAATACAGTTATAGTTTTAACAAATTAATTGGTTTTATAAATTAATGAAGAATAATATATATATCACCATATATGCTTAAGTACTTAAGATTTATATTTTTTCCTGTTTTTAAATTTGCCTTAATTTACCTGAAAATATTGTGGATATATATATTTGAACTCAAATATATACCTATAGTAATATGATAGCTACATACTACTTGTAAGTTTTTAGGTTTTTGTTGATATCAGGATTTATCACTGTATATAATAAGGAAAAGTATCTATGCCCACAGCATGTTTTTGTAAGTCAAAAATATACACTTAAAAAATTTAAGGAAATTCCAAAACCTTCTATTAGTATATATTTTATACAACATTCAAAATGAATTTTCTGATGCCTTGCCCTTGGTGATGCTGGTTATTCTCATGCTTTTTATTTTATTACAGCTATTTTATTAACCAATAATGTATACATAGAGCCAATGTATAATAGTTTTCTATAAAATATTATAGAAAATTATGAACTAAAAAGTAGAATTATTTTGTACTATATACCCTTCCCAGGCCTCATTCCTCCATACTTAGTAAGTACCATCTTGAACTTTTTCTTCAGATAGTGTGGTGCTTACCTATCTAAGTATTCAATATGTTTTTTTCTTGATATGTCAAAAACCATTGCTTAATAATTTTGTATTTTGAAGCACAAAGAATTTGTTCGCTTTTTTGGTACTATAATGCTTTCTTTACTAGTTCATATTATTGTTAGGTATTTCACTAGTCTGGATACATTTAAACTGTGTTTTCCTTTTATGAATTCTGACCTCACCACACACAAGTAGTTTTTTAAAGCATTTTTAATTCTATAACCAACTCTGTTTTTTATTTTTTAAGGCTCGTTTTGCAAAACCAATATATCCAGGACAAACTCTACAAACTGAGATGTGGAAGGAAGGTAACAGAATTCACTTTCAAACCAAGGTATGAAGAGAGTTGGAGGTAATTTTCTTACTTCTTCACACTGCACTCTATTCTTTTGTTCTTCTTACTATATTTTCTTTAATGTTTCTTTGTAATAAGGATATGAGGTGAAACTTTGAAAGTTGTTTTCTTTTTCTTTTAACCAATGGTAATTTGTAACTGAACATAAGATACCTTATGCACCTTGTTTTTAATTTTCTGTTAAAATTATTAATTAAGGGTCTTGCAACATGGGAATACTGGTTCGAAAGAGAATTAGAACAATACCTTATATAGTTTTAACAGGAAAGGCATCCTAACATTTGCTGAATTACAACCAAAACTAGTTAATATCCTGTAGAACAATAAAATTGCATTCTTCATAGTTACTTTACTAGACAGAAATCACATGCTCCTTGATCACACAATAATCCACAAGCTAACATCTTGCATTGCAGAGTCTGAGCCTAACGGTTAAGTGACAAGCCAAATAAAGGTGTATTATACTAAAAAGACATTCAATCATTCTTTTATTTGTAAGTTTTTAAGAAGTAATTCTTGTTAGCACACTTAATTAACTAATCCTTTTTGGCTTGATCATTTTGTATTACGCAGACCTGGTTCAACAACTTCAACAGTAATAATAACAGGTTTTATTTTTTGAGACATTATAAGCAGACTGTATTACTGTGCTTAATATATATAATAACTGCATTGAAATATAAGAAACTATGTTCATAACAAAATCTTGATGTTGTAAATAAGTTGCTTGTGGCTACATGGAAAGTGGTTGAGCTGGGATTAAAAACTCAGGTTACACTGGCTTCCAACTTGAAATCCTAGGGCCTTAGCTCTTTTTACTATATCATCTTTTATTCGCTTCCATCACTGGAATTTTTATTTTATATTTCCTGAAAGAGCTCTTAGACTTAAACATAGATTTTTTTAAAAAGAATAAAAAATAAAAAAAAATGATACACAATTTCAAAACAAGATGATAGGAAATTAACAATTATTGTTATCTTTAAAGTAGTTGTTCAGATCACCAAATATAGGCATGCAAAATTAATCAATTAAGCATTAACTGTTTCTTTTAATAAACCAATAGAAATTAGTAGGACAATTAGCTATTTTGTGTGTGTGTGTATATATATTTTTTCTTTTTACCTTTCCCCCACCCCAGTTGTTCTTTGCTTTTGAGCAGTTTCTTTCCCTTTCACAATATCTGTTGTATCCTTTGGATTTTATTTACTCTTTCACTTTCTTACGCTGGGGAGATAATACAATGTTTATACATGAGTCTAATTTATTTCACTTACGAGTATTGTCTCTGGTTACCTCCATTTACCTGTAAAAGTCTCGTGTTTATCTTCCTTTATAGCTGAGTAATACTCCATTGTATAAAAATACCATATTTTAAAAAATCCATTTCTTATTTGATGGGTACTTGGGTTGTTTCCAAGATGTAGCTGTGACAAATTGCACTGCTGTAAACTTGGGTGCACATATATTGCTGTGGTATGATGTTTTCAATTTTTCTGGGAAAATACCCAGAAGGGGAATAACTGGGTCAAATGTAACCTCTAATCCTAATTTTTTGAGGAATCTCCACACTGATTTCCATAGTGGCTGTATCAGTCTACACTCCTGCCAACAGTGGAGGTTACCTTTTGTAGATTCTTAATTCTGTAGTACAAAGCAAAATACAAGCAAAATAATTTGGTTATTATGTTCAGAAAACTCCTTCACTGATAAAAATCAAAATTTTAATTAAGTGCTACCTTAACTTCTAGAAATTACCTTTTACTTTGTAGCAATATTGTAATTTTTTTTGTGGGGGGTGTACCTGTATCAAACTCAGGACTTTGTGCTTGCCGGGCAAGTGCTGTGCCACTGCACTGTATCCTCAGTCCAATACTGTAATTTTTGTGAAAGAATACTCATTGGAATAATTTGAAATAAAGGGTTAGGAATTAGAATTCCTTTAATGACTGTTTTCCTAAAAAGATAGACTTTTATTTTAGAGAGAAAAATAAAATAACAGCAATGAAGAAAAAAACAATACAAAAAACAATAAAAATGATACAGGATTTCAAAACAAGATAATAGGAATTAACAACGGTTGTTATATTACATATTGTTGTCTTCAACAAAGTTGCACAGATTATCAGATGTAAGAATGCAATGTCTATACTGCTAATATGAAATAAGAACTTGAATCACTACATTAACAGCACTGGTACAGTATGTTCCTAGCCAATTTTTTTTATATTAACAGAAAACATGTGCTTTGGGTGGATGTTGTGCCATGTCTTTTACTATTTATAAGAATTTAACACTTCTCACCTTTGCTTCCTATTTAAAATACTTACATTCAGAAAAACAATTCCCTAAATACCAATATGGTGGCTCCATTGCAGGCCATTTGAATTTTTCGGGGTGAAGTCTGGCTGCAGGTGGTATACCACTGAGCTATATGCCCAGCCCAAGTAGGTTTTTTAAAAAAGGGCTTCATTTGATTTTCAGCCAGGGCTAATAATAATAATTGTATTAAGTCAAAAAGCCATGATATTTGTTTATCTTATCATTTACATTATTAACTTTCTATTTTATTTGGGTTATTTTCTTTTTCATATGAAACAAAATATAAATTTATTTTAAATGATTAGCATTTCACAGAAATTGTTTCCAATGAATTCCTCAAATGAACTCTTCTTTTTCCTATTTTGTTCTACTTACAAGGTTCTAGAAACTGGAGATATTGTCATTTCTAACGCATATGTAGATCTTGTGCCACCATCTGGTGTTTCAGATAAGACACACCCCAAGGTAGGTCATCAAAGCTGATGTCCAGGTCATTTCCTTGCTTATGAATTTGTTTTGATCATTTTAAGAATGTTCAGCCTGTTTTTGAAAATGAAAGTATGAGTAGATTCATAACTCTTGATAGGAAGGATATTTTGCAGGAGAAACTAATTTTCTGATTTTTGAGTATCTATATCCATTGTTTAATGAGAAACCTTAGAGTATTTGGATAAAAGTAAGTGAAAAATTTAAATATCCTATACCTTTTCTTCATTTAAATATTTGTTTCAAAATGTGTGCTATATATCAATATGAAAATAAGAGTATATAATTATGAAAACATTAGTATCTTCTTAACATGCTGAGTGAGATGTTTGATAAAAGTGTTTATCTTCTGTTTCCAAAATACTAACTTGAAAATGTTGAGATTTTCTTACCTGTGGGCACTAATTTTCTGTCATAAACCATTTTATCATATAACTGACTGAAAATAAAATCTCTTTATAGCTGGAAAGAAATTGAGGTTTCACGTAATTTAGTACTGTAAACAAAAATGAGACCGCAGAAGTTGATTGTTCAGTATTTTCCTGAAGTGAACTAGGAAATAGATTATCCAGTTCCTAGTTTACTCTTAAAATATTCCCAAACTCTGGGAGATGGAAGCAAGGAGGATTACAAATTTGATCCTAGTCTGGGCAGTTTAACAAGACTCTGTCTCAAATAAAATTTTTAAAAAGGGCTGGGATATATCTCAGAAAACATTGGGTTCAAAGGTTCAATCCCTAGTCCTGGGAGTGTCGGGATGATGGTATATGTATAAATAAATATTATATATAACTTATTTTTATATATAAAACTTTTAAATTCTGATGAAAGTAGAATCCTCTTAAGACAGTGAAAAAAGTAATTTTACTGTATTAGTTATATGTAGATTTTAAAGAAAATAATTTTCATTGTATACATTTATGATTATTTTTCTCTTTGAGTCATTTTTATAGGCTTTTAAATTCTATTTTGTCTGTTCTTCAGGGTGGGGAACTACAAAGTACTCTTGTATTTGAGGAAATAAATCGTCGGCTGAAGGATATTGGGCAAGAGGTGGTAAAGAAAGTAAATGCTGTCTTTGAGTGGCATATTATGAAAGGTGGAAATACTGCAGCTCAGTGGAGTAAGTCGTATTGGTGATTTCTGTAATATTCTAAGGTAACTCTCAAGAGGTAAAAATAGTCTTGTTATAATTAAAGACAGTCTCTTTGAAGACAGATAAACTTAGGTAGTTTTTATTTTTTAGAAGTAGGATTTCAGGGTACGCAGTGATAGTTGTGTTTTTTTTTAAAGACATGCAGGAAAACAAAACAGCCCTTTAAAGTATTTCATTGTAGTGTCTAAAATTAGTTCAGCTTTCACACATTGGAAATGTAGTGAGTTCTAAATGATGCTTTGTACTAAACCTGTAAAGGCACTTTTTTCCTGCTCTTATTCACTAAACAACCCAATATAGTAACTATTTGTATTATGTTTGGTGTTATAAGTAACCTAGAGGTAAGGAAGGGAAAGAAAAGGTTATCAAGATATGTTACTTACATGAAATGACTGCATGATGAATGTAATGATCATATACTACAAACATGTACTACTAAAAACAAGAAAAAGTATAAGGGAATAATTTGCAAGTTTACATGCAAATCCAATGCCACTTCATACAAGGATCTTGAGCATCTTGGTCTATGATATCCAATGGGGACCTTAGAACCGAGATACTATTGTATTTTAAAACAGTAATGTTGGCTGCATATTTCTTAAAAACTAATCTTCACCTTTGTTTGGACAAATGAAATATTTTAAATCATTATATTTGATAATTTAAGAATTTTTTTCTTTATCACAAAACAATTATCATCTTATTAGTGTAAAATAATCGTTTACTTTATGCATACAGATTGCAGTCAGAAGCACCTATTTATCTGTCTAGGGAAATTATCCAATTTGCAATCTGGCAGCCACCCTGTCTAAGACATCGTGATGCAGGAAGAAAGCAGTCTCCTTTCACTAAACCGGAGGTCCAGAAAGACCCTGCTACCGTTTTATTAAGAAAAACAAATTAGAAGATAAAGAAAATAAAAGAAAAAACACTTAACAGGTCTTTTGCATGTGCTGTGTAACTTTATCTGTATGTTTTAGAGTATTCTGATCACTGGAGTTGTTGGAGAATGATAGTATGCCAGTGAAATGCTTACTGAAGCTTTTTGATTTTTCATACTTTTCTACCTGGAAGCCTAAAGGGGACAGGATTTTTACCATTAGTCCAGCCACTGTGGTCCTTTGAATCTGCTTACTAATGTGGAAAAAGAAGCATCTAGGGTAGTATATGACTCAGAGGACTTTTCCAGTCTTTCATAATTGGGAGACAGTGGGAGACCATGTAGTAGGGGCTGGTTGCCTGCACCTGGAGAGGTGTGGGATTTCTAGAGCTTGTGAATTGTTTACACTCTAGGGCTGTTTAACTTTTAGGTGCAGTTCAAATTTGATTGTAGTTCTCTGTGGACAGTGAGCCAGTGTATTAAATGTAGTAGACTACATTTTTACCTGAAATCAAGGGCTGTAGGTTGTGCTTTTCAAAGCTCTATAAATGATGGAATGCATCGTCTTTTCACTTGGTATTTATCGCACCGTACAACCATACAGGTAATATGTGTGCACACGTTAAGGAAAAGAGGCATGTTTGGGTTTTTACTTGCATAGCAGAAGCTAGTATATTACAGTTTCATTATTTTTGTTCTGAGATTGCCTTCAAGACTACCTATTTAAGTGCCTTGAAAATCACATTGTTGTCTTTATTCATTACATCTAAACGATCCTATAAGTACTCAGACCAAAAACCTAAAACATATCTAGATTAAATAGAACTTTGGAATAATCTGTTCTTAGAAAACATTTTGAAATTTTATTCAGTATAAACCACTTTCTTTTAATATTTGCTGTTCCTTTTAGTAGAATATGTTCATTATATACAACTTGCTATGCAGTAATGGAAAGAAAAACAGTGATGTGTAATCCCAGTGCCTACATATTCTGGGATACATACATGCTTATAGGAAGTTAATTCAGGAAGGGGAGAACAAGGGAGACAAATGTGTAATATAAGAGCCGATCAAGAAGCACGTATGTAGGTAAAAAATATTACAGTAAAAGGCATTGCTAGTAACCCTCTTCAGAACACGCTCTGTCACTTCAGACACACTTAGCCATCATTCTCACCGCTTTCTGAAGCTGTTTGGAAGTCTTTGTGTCTTTATGACATATGATCAGAAGTTTGGTGAATACTGCTGTCAGAATGCCATTCAATTAAAGGCAGATTAGTAAAAACATTTTTTTTAAGTAAAAACATTTTGGTGTGCCCTCCATTATCTTATTCACCAGATCTGGCACTGGGTGACCCCAGAGTAAACATGACTATGCATGTAAATGTTTTGAACTGATTCAGGACTTTGAGGCAGCCAGGATAGCACCAAGTAACGATACTCATGAAAGGATATCCAGAACTGCTTTAGAAAGTGGGAAGAGTGATGGGAAAAGTGTGTTTGAAGCCGGGGGGGGGGGTAGTTTGAGAGAGATTAATGGTAATGTGTCTTTTACTATAATTTTTAATATTGAAAGTCACCATATTTTGATCACTTCGTATATATTCCCCCCCAAATTTCAGAGTGCCTGATATTTAAAAGATTAACAGTGTGCATAAGGGGTCATTACTGTACTTTCATTTTCCTTCCTCTTATTCCTCCATGATGGAATTAATCTTTTTCCCTGTGGATGAAAGCATATTAGAAGCTCAATTATAAAGCATAGAATTGTGTAAGAGGAGAGGAGTGAGGTCTAAAAGAATGAGAAGATGTGCCAGAGACTTGGAAAACCAGCATTCTTTGGAGATCAGAAATCATTCATTCTTGAGGATACCATTTGAGCATCAGGGCATGTGAACTCCTGATGCAGTGATTCTAGCAGTCAAACCAGATTACCCTTTAATCTGGGTTTCTCAGCTCAGATATAAACTAAATCTGAAGAGTATTGGTCCTAAATTTTGGATTAAGATTCAGAAGAGTATGTCATGCATGCATTTAAGGAAAAAAGGTGACCTTTGGAAAGAAATGTGCTCTCCAGTCAGGAGTGGGGCCTGTTTGTTGGAGAGTGTTTCCTTAGCAACAGTGACTGCTGCTGTCTGCATAGCAGCAGCTCCAGATTGCATTCCCCATGTGCATTTGCTCTTCAAAGGCGCACATAAAAGCACTTTCTAAAAATCACTTAAAACAATTATGCTTTCCTGCTTTTATATGTATTACTGATCTTTGTAACCTCATTTTATAATTTATTGTTTGAAAAACTTTCAGATTTATGGAAAAATGGGAAAATAGACCACTTATATTTGTCTTTCATGTAGTCTTTCCAAATTGTTAAGATTTTTATCCCATTTTGTAAAAATATCTTGCTGACATGGTGTCCTGAAGGCTAGACTAGTAGCATTTCCTAAGAATACACTTTCTCCTAACCTGTTCACAGGGCGGTTATCAACGTTAGGAATATAAAATTGATGTACTGTTATCTAACCCATAGATCACAGTAGTAACTTCATCAGTTGCCCCAATCAATGTCCTTTGCAGCATAAGAATAATGATAGTAATAGTAACAATGATAGGAATAAGGAGAGAAAACTGATCAGGGTCTAACTGAAGATTCAGCCCAGTATTTATTAAGTGCCTGTAATCCACATTAATCTGGGCTTGTTTCACTGCTTTTAAATGACCTTGGCATACGGTTTATTTGAAGAGTGGAGTGAGTTGTTCTATAGAATGTTTTTTAGTTTGTATTTATTTGATGTTTATTGATTAATTTTGGCAGAAACAGCACAAAAACATTTGTGCTTATTTTAAAAATTATAACTTTAACCTGTTTCCCTTTATTTTTTTCTTGATAGAGTTTCTTCTTTCTTGTCTTTAATTATCCATTAACAAATAGTTTCTAAGTACTGTGTGGTACTGGTAGGGCAAGAGATACTCCATTTTCTTTCTTTTAACTCCTTATTAAGAGAAGTTACTTAAGCTGTAGTTGACCCTACTTTTCACCCCTCCCCTTGGTTAGTCATCTACCCACTTAAAGGAGAGCAGTCATAAAATGGGACCAGAACAAACAGGACAAATTGGGAAGTAGGCTAGAAGTTAAACTGCAATTGTCATCTGGAATCTAGCTGTCTGAAAGCTTCTGGGAAATGTAAACTTTGTAATAATTGTGTGACATTCTTGTAAGGTTCCCAAAAATGAGGCAATGGTTACTATGGAAACCTAAAACATACTTAAACCGAAGGGGAGACCCAGATCAGGGCGGACATCTCTGGCTCCTGCTCAGAGACTGTTAGCTGGCTGCATAAAACTTTGTTTATTCCTGCTGTTTTGGTCTTTTATGAATGCCATGCTTATTGAACTTTCTTGCTGTATCAGTACAAAGTCAAGATGTGTTTGTGCCCACAAAGACCTAATAACCCTCGGAGTAGGAAGCATGGCAGAAGGAGCTCCTTTCTCCTATAGTCGCTCTTTGTGATTTGTAATGCCATCTTTTAAAATGCCATATTCTCATTTATTATGTTAGTCCTCCTTCAGTAAATGTTGTGAAGTTTGAATCTTGAGAGAACTTTTCAGTCTTAAGAGTCAAAATTATTCATAAAATGTTTAAATTTTACCATTAAAAGAAACTGTGTGCCATCAGTTTCTTCATTTCTACACTAAGATTGGCCAGACCATACAGATATCTGTAAATTCAAGGTAGTGGATTCTCTTGGATGAGCTATGTTATAATTATGACCAGAGCCCCTACAGGATTGGGTGCTGTGCTTCTTTACTCACAATTTTTGTGTTCTTGTGAGGGACTATTTTCTTAGCTTTCTTTTATCAGCATTGATTTTATCAGTGCTTTCCATAAAGAAAAGTTTTATCATTTGAAAGATCATGGTTGTAAACTGTCTTTAAAGATGCCCGAGTGAATGAGAGAAAGTAGACTGCTAAGAGCTGTTAATAACTGAGTCTATCTTATTTGTGTAGTCTGCCATTAAGCTGCCTGTGATGTGGTTTTAGTTTTGAACTATGTATACATATGTGTCTACTTTTATACATATAAAAGTGTACATATATTTGTATATTCCCATAGATGTATACATAGAAGTGTGCGTATATAAAAAATACAAAAAGGGCTTCAGGCTGGTATAGAATTAATGTGAATCTGTCAAATGCAGGAGCTTGATCTTATGTGACATCTTCCTTTCCATTTGGGTGTAATACTGCTTGCCTGTAACCCCAGCACTCTGGGAGGTTGAGGTAGAAGGAAGGAACGTTTAGACCTGGCCTGGGCAACTTAAGAAGACTCTGTAAAAATAAAAAGAATAAAAAAGGTCTGGGTACAAAGTTCAGTGTGAAGGCCATGGTTTCGACCCCTAGCACTGTAAAAAATTTTTTTCTACCTGATCCTTTCACTCTTCTCCTTTTTAAAGTACCATATGAATAATACATATTATGAAAGTCTTTATATAGTGGCCAGTAAAAATGGGGACTTTGTTATTATAGCTCTATTATCTCACATATTTTTGACACTGTACTAGAAACTCAGTGAAGTAAATTTAATGAAGAACAGAAAGCAAAATGGCCCCTTCTCTTCTTGCCTTTTGCTTTTACCAAAGTGAACATTTTTTCTTATTTTTCTTTCTTTAGTTGGCAAAATGCTTTTCTATGGAGAGTTGCAGTACTTTAGGTTTATCTTTGGAGCAGGGTCTGCTAAGCAGAAAGCTAAGTGTATTGGGTTTTCCTGTGCATGTACACCTTTTCTTGACCCTCAGTTGGGAGTTCTTACACAGTCTAGGGAGCTGTAGGACTGCAGTTCCTTTCCTGAAGGAAGAGAAAGTGCATTCATGAAAGGAATTGATTTTCCTGTATGTATGGTTTCAGTCATACATGATTGTCTTCAGACTTTGTGAAGTGTAGTTTTAAAGTTCATAAATGTTGTGTAGATAGCAGTAAAGTTCCATTTTTCAATAGTTCAGTTAGCCTGTTTCTATGACACATACCCTTCTTCCTTTTATTTATTTTATGTTTCTTGGTACCATTTTAGAGATCCATACTGATCACATTCATCATTGAGAATTTGTACCTGTATATGACATATCTTGATTCCTCTTTTTTCCCCCACTCTCCTCCCTCCTCTCTTCAGTCCCTCTTCCGGTCCTTATTTACAAAGCTTTGTTACCATTTTATCCTTCTTTCATAGTTTTTTCTTTTCCTTTTCTTCTTTTCTCCCTCCCCTGACCCTAGTTCCCATTTCTTTTGAAGTTAACATTTTTGTCAGAAAGTTAAAGGAAGAGAATGTAATTAAAAACTTATAGCATTAAATATTTTATAAATGATAATATATGACAAGCAAGAATATTTTTCAAATCTATTTTTATTATCTTGCTATTTGTAGAACCTCTGGTAAATTTAAGTATTTGAAAGGCGAGTAGAGTATCCCTTAACTCACCAACGTACAATTATTTTACAATTGAACTTTTCTCCTTTGTGAACTGTAGTCTGTTTGAATATCATTTTGCTTCATTATAATACCTAACTCTGTACTCATACTTACTATATTTTAATCCTATAAAAACTTCTGGAAAGCCATTATTAATTGGACTATTTTAAAGAACTCATTTATTTAAAAAAAGGCAAAAATGTTTTCCTAAATGGCAGATATTGTCTGTAGATAAAAATAAAACGTATAGAATAAGTATGACATGAATCTGGAAACTAAAAATTTTCTGCATTTATCTTAACTTATGGTATCCTCATATTTTGAGAGGAAAATGTGATACACATTGTTTTCTATTTTTTCCCAGCTATTGATCTGAAAAATGGTTCTGGAAAAGTGTATGAAGGTCCTGCTGAAGGCTCTGCTGACACAACCATCATAATTTCAGATGAAGATTTCATGGAAGTAGTCCTGGGCAAGCTTGACCCTCAGAAGGTAATGATGTCAAAATTTTCATTGATTTATTATTCTTTCTTGTTTGATAATTGGAGCTTCAGCTGACTTTTAAATTCTGATTTATGAATTTTGTAACAACTCTTAAAGAAGACAGAGTTTGGTATCAATATTATGGTTGACAAATTATTTTTTTAATGGAGTTTCAATTGACACTATAAAACTGAGGTTTAGAACAAAATTTCTCTGTACCATACAGTAAAACAACATAAAAACCCACATTTAGACTTTCTAATGTGTTATATGTGAAATTAGTGGATACTCTATAAAACTAGACAGTCATCCTTGTTATGTAAGTTGAGGAACCTTTATTTGAAATACTTGAGAAAATGTGTCAGGTTTCAGAATTTTTTGGAATATTTACATAGGCTTTACTGGTAGAGCATCCCCAATCCAAAAAATCTGAAACTCACAACACACTAAAATCTGAAAAATTTTGAGTTACCTGTCAGAATTTAATGTTTTAGATTTCAGATTTTTGAATTAAGGATGCTCAACCTGTGTAAAATTAAGAACTCATTAAAGACTAGGTGTTTTCACAGCCAATATCTTCATGTGTATTAGCCACTTTCTTGCTGCTGGCACAAAGTGCATGGTACTGCAACTTCAGGGAGAGTTTATTTTGGCTCAGTTTCAGAAGACCGTCCATGGCTGTTTAGTGCCAGGGCAGAAGGAGCACATGGAAGGGCATGGTGTGGGAAAGCAGCTCAGTCCATGGCGGCCAAGAAGCAGACAGACAGACAGATAGAAAAGAAAGGAAATGGGACAAGCATCAAGAATGTACCCTTCCGGGTTGTGCCCCAGTGGCCTGCCACCTTAGAGCACTCTGCTAAGAATTCATCAGTGTCAGCCCACTGAGGCGTATAATGCCCCGTGGAGTGAGCTGCCTTCCAGAAACCCCATCTCTCACCACAACCCTCGGGTGTGGTGAGGCATGCCTGTAACCTGAGCACTTGGGAAGCTGAGACAGGAAGGTAGCCAGGAGTTTTGAGGCCAGTCTGGACTGCATAGTGAGTTCAAGGCCAGTCTGAGCTATATAGTAAGACCCTGTCTCAAAGAAAGAAAAAAAAGAGTGTCTTCTCTGATTATTACTAATTATAGTTATGTTGAAACTTTTGGTCATTTCAAAACAAATCAAAAACCCCACAAAATTAATGTAGTTGTTGAAGCAGTTTGAAGGGAAGAGAAGATTTGTTATTTTTAATGCATGATTATGTAGTTAGAAATTCCAAGAGCATCAATTGATTTTTAGAATTAAGGTGTGCAAAAATAGTTGAATGGATGATTATTATTAGTTTTCACATAGCAACAATAGAAGGTGTAATTGAAAGTTTGCTTAAAATCACAACATACACTACAGTGTTCCAGTGACTACCCTCACAAGCAAAAGCATGGTCCTTATTTGAAGAAACTATACACATTTACAAAGAGCAGAGTAATATGAATAAATAAGGAAACATACTGTGTTCCTGTGTATAAAGAGTAATTTAGAAAGAATTACAAAGTGTTTAGTGGTTAAATATATGGTTTTTAGCATCCAGCAAATCTAAGTTTGAATCTTGGTTCTGTCATATAGTACCTCAATTTTCTCATTTATCATCACAAAAGATTGTTATGAGATCTAAAGCCAGTAATATAAATGAATAGCGTAATATAATCCTTGGCACTTTCCCAGGGATTTATTTAATACCTACTCTGATTCTGATTGTAGTTAACATTGAACAAGTCAATACCTGTGTAGAACATAGCTCTAGAACACTAATAGAAACGAATATAATTAGGTATAAAGAAAATACAGGTAGAATTGGCAAGCTTTTTCTGTGAAGGGTCACATGGTAAATGTCCTAGGGTTTATTGCTGCTGTTCAACTCTGCCCTTGTATCATTAATATATAAACAATTGGATGTGGCTGTGTTCTAGTAAAACTTTATGTGCAAAAACAAGTAGCATACTAGATCTTGCCCCCAGGCTTCAGTGTGCCAACCCTTGGGCTAGAGTGTGACAAGATAGGGGAACTATTTTAGATGTGGGTGTCCAAAAAGGCCTGATTAATATTTGAACCAAATAAAGAAATATGTCATGAGACTAAAGAAACTACAATACCAGTAAAAGGGCCTTAGGCAGGAATAATTTGGCTTATTGAATTCTTCTAACTGTGAGGAGGCCAGTAAGGCTAGTAAAATGAATAATGGAGGGAGAGGGTAAGAGTCAGATGGGAGAGGCAGGAGAAAGTACAGCCCCTTTGCAAATGGTGTTTGTAAAGCTGAATAGCCACATGCATACAATTAAAATTTCATCCCAGTCTCTACCCTTTACAAAAGCCAAGTTAAAATGGATCAAAAATTATAAAACCTGAAGCTACTAGAAGAAAATACAGGGTGACACTTCAAGACATAAGCAAAAATTTTCTGAGTAGGACTTCAAAAACCTAGGAAACAAAAGCAAAAATTGACAAACTTGATTACATCATACTGAAAAACTTCTGCACAGGGATCCGGGGAAGATGGCGACCGGGTGAGCAGCAAGGGAGCGAACCTCCTTAATAAACACCACCAGCTCGAGACAGACTTGGTGAGCGTGAATGCCGGAACCTCGGCTGGGAAGTTTAAACTGGGCGTATTTCTCTGAGATGCCGGGGGAGATGTGGTAGGGCGGACCAGGCTGCCGGGGCGAGACGTGGGAAAG